>JAAGEH010000045.1:50883859-50962102 GCA_011751065.1 Lasiurus cinereus | reverse complement strand
AGTGCCAGGTCAAGGCGAGGTGTCAGGTGTGGTCGTAGGGCTGCAAGGTTGGGGGTGGGAGTTAGGGCCCGATTCCCGAAGGCCACCCTAAGGCACCCCACCTATGCATGAATTCATGCACCAGGCCTTTAGTGTGCATATAACTTCTTTGGTTAATCTCTTTCTGTGCCCCTCTCCCCTTCCCTCTGAGATCTGTCAGTCTCTTCCATGCTTCCCTGTCTCTGAACCTGTTTTGTTAGTTATTTTGTTCATTAGATTCTGCATGTAAGTAAGATCATGTGATTTTTGAGGTCTTGAAAATTTTTCATTGGATTTCCTCCAGGTATCTTTTTTATGCTGATATTACTTTTTTAAATCCCCCTTTCTATTTGCTTTTGCTGAATTTAAATACAATTTATTTTTGTGTGCTGATTTTATATTTATATGCCTGCTAAACCACGTTTTCTTTTATTTCCATATTTGTCTTTTCTCTCTGAATATATTAGTATCTATCATTTTAGAGCATCAGTCTCCTTTCTGTAGATGACTAAAGTATCACTCTGATGTCAAGCAATGAGAACATAAATGTTTTTACTCTTATCACATATTTTAGAATTTTCCATTTTTATTATCTTTTTTTTTTGTCTCTGAAGAGTTTTTGCTCAGATCTGTTTTCTTTTGTCCTTAAATCTGTTTTCAGCTTAGTAAAAATGATAGGATATAAGAGGCATATTGATCTGATTGGGCTCTAGAATAGGCCTTGGAAGGCTGGAGTTCTGATCGTTGCTCTGTCCCTTCTGAACTCTTCTGTAACGTTCTTCAAGTTAGACTAGGAGCGGGATTTCAAACCAGGTTCTCTAAATCCCTGTCATAAAAATCATTAAAGGAGCTTGTTAAAAACATGGGTTCTCAAAGCCGAAGATATCACACTCCCTGACTTCAAACTATTCTCAAAATCTATAGTAATCTAAACAGTATATGGTATTGGCAGAAAAACAGATACACAGGGTAATAGAATAGAACTGAGACCTCAAAAATAAACACACATATATGACAACTAATTTTCAACAAAGGGGCCAAGAATATACAAGGGAGAAATGAAAGTCTCTTCAATAGATGGGAAAACTGGGAAGCTACTTGCAAAAGAATGAAACTTAGACTGCCATCTGACACCATACACAAAAATTAACTCAAAGTGAATTAAAGAATTGAATGTGACACCTGAAACAAAATGCGTAGAAGAAAACACAGGCACTAAACTTAGGAACTTTGGTCTTAAAGGTGTTTTTTTGTATATTGACTCTAAAGGCAAAAGAAGTAAAAGCAAAAAATAAGTGAATGGGACTACATCAAACTAAAGAGCTTCTGCACAGAAAAAGAAATCACCAACCAAATAAAAAGGCAGCCAACCTAATGGGAGAAGATATTTGCTAATGATACTTCCAATAAGGGGCTAATAAACAAAACATATAAAGAATTCATATAATTCAATAACCACATACAAAAAATTAAAAAAATTACAAAAATGGGCAGAAAACATGAATAGATACTTTTCTCAAGAAGACATACAGATGGCCAGCATTTATATGAAAAAATGTTCAATGTCACCAATTATATTAGGGAAATAAAAATCAAAACCAAACTGAGATATGAACTCACTTGTTAGAATGACCATTATCAATAAGTCAAAAAATAAGTGTTGGAGATGAAAAAATGGAACCCTAGTACACTGCTGGTGAGAATGTAAATTGGTCCCTCAAATAATTAAGGAGAGCTACTATGCGACCCACAAATCCCACTTCTGTGTATCTGCCTGAAAAAAATTGAATACACTCATAAAGATATATGTCCCCAGTGTTCATTGCAGCATTATTTACAATAGCCAAAATGTGGAAACAACCTAAGTGTCCTTAGATGGATGATTGGATACAGAAGATTACATATAGACAATGGAATACTACTCTGTCATGTAAAAGATGAAATATTGCCATTTGTGACAACATGGGTGGATCTTGAGATTATTATACTAAATTAAAAAAAAACAGAAAAGAACTGTATGAATTCACTAATATGTGAAATGTAACACAAAAAGCAATAACTGAATCAACAAAACAAAACAAAAAATGTATAGGTACAGATAACAGAATTGTGATTCCCAGAGGGGGAAGGGGACTGGGAGGTCAAATATAAGGTGACAGGAGACTAGACTTCTGATAGTGAAAACACAATAGGTTATACAGATATTATATTACAAAATTGTATATCTGAAATTTATATAATGTTATTAACCAACTAGAGGCACGAATTCGTTTATGGGTGGGGTCCCTCTAGGTGGCCTGCAGGGATTGGGCCAAAACCCACAGTCCAACACTGCCTGCAGCTCTTAGCTGCAGCTCCCGTCCATCCTGGCCCCACTGTACCTGCTGCAGGCTCACGCCCAATCAGTCCTGACTGGGAGAGGCTTGCGCTGCCATAGCAGCACTTGGCAGCTATGAGCCCTGTGTTTGGTGCCATCCCAAGGGGAGAGGCCTGTGGGATCAGGCTGAAATCAGCTCTTTGACATCACCTGAGGAGTCCCAGATTGGGCTGAGGGATCCTGCCAGTGCATGATCAGGCTGGGGAGGGAGCATGGAAGGGCTCCAGGGCATGTCCGGCCCATCTTGCTCAGTCCCAATTGGCTGGACCCCAGCAGCAAGCTAACTTACTGGTTGGAGCATCTGCTTCCTGGTAGTCAATGCATGACATAGTGATTGGTCAACCAGTTGACTGTCTGCCCCCTAGTGATCAGTGCATGTCATAGCGAGCAGTTGAGCAGCCTTAGCATATCATTAGCATATTATACTTTAATTGGTTGTTTGGTTGTTCTGCTGTTCAGTCTATTTGCATATTACCCTTTTATTGTATAGATCTAGAAGCCCGGTGCACAAAATTCATACATGGGAGTGGTATCTCTCAGCCCAGCCCACACCCTCTCCAATCTGGGACATCCCTCTCATAATCCAGTACTGCTGGCTCCCATCTGCTCGCCTACCTGCCTTCCTGATTGTCCCTAACCACTCCCCTACCAGCCCAATTGATGCCTAACTGCTCTCCTGCCAGCCTAATTGCCTCTAACTGCTTTCCTCTGCAGTCCTGGTCCCCTCCAACTGCACTTCCCTGCAAGCTTGATTGCCTCGAACTACCCTCCCTTACAGGCCTGGTTCCTCCCAAATGCCCTCCCATACTGGCCTGATCGCCCACAACTGCCCTCCCTTGCAGGCTTGGTCCCTCACAACTGCCCTCCCCTGCTGACCATCTTGTGGTGGCCATCTTGTGTCCACATGGGGACAGCAATCTTGTGTGTTGAAGTGATGGTCAATTTGCATATTACTATATTATTAGATACGATGTTAACTTGATAAATTTAATTTCAAACACAGATTCTTAGATAAATTTTCAAGGGAAATATATATATATGGCTAATATACAAAGTGTCTCCTCAAGAGTTTGACTGGGAGAGCGGGAGTTCAATTCCTCGCTATATGTGCTGACCACCAGGGGGTGGAATGGAACGAAGGAAGACCCTGGCTGGCAGCCAGAAGGCCCTGGGCCCTGATCGCTGGCCAGTCCTAGGGTCCCTAACCATGCATGTATTTTGTGCACTGGGCCTCTAGTCCTATATAATAATAGGCTAATATGCAAATTGTCTCCTCGACCAGGTGTTTGACCAGGGGGCAAGGCCAGCTAGTCAACTACCTGTGACCCCTCCCCCTTGCTGGCCCTGCCCCCTTTGGCCCTCAACCCCAATTGGGGGTGGCCAGCTGGACTCCACCCATGTACAAATTCATGCACTGGGCCTTTATTCTATATATATAAAAAGCCAGCAACCAGAAAGCTGTAACAGCCAGAATGACCAGTCACTATGATGCCCACTGTAGCCGACAAACTGGCCAATCAGGGAGTAGGGCTAGCTGACCAACCTCTCATGGCCCTATCCCTGGCCATCCCCACTCCTAATCACCTGCCCCACCCCGATTGCCTACAACCCTCCTCCCTGGGCTGAGCCCACCTTCGATGGGCCCCAATGACCCTGATCAGCCCACAGCCTTTTCCTCAGGCTGGCCCTGCCCCTGATTACCCCCTACCCCAATAAGAGGCAGGGCTGGCCAGCTAACTTCCTGCAGCTCCTCCCTCCACCTGGCCTCACCCCAGATCAGCCCCCTACATCTCGATCAGAGGTAGGGCCATCTGGCCAACCACCTGCAACCACTCTCCTTGTCCAGCCCTGCCCCTGATGGGGCCCCACCACCCCAATTGGCCCATGGCCCCCACCCCCCAGCTAGCTCTGCCCTCAATTGCCCCCACACACACCAATTGGGGGCAGGGTCGGCCAGATCATCACCCACAGTCCCTCCCCACAGCTTGCCCTTCGCCCAATCAGCCCCTCTCACTCCAATAAGGGGCAGAGCCCGCTGGCCAATTGCCTGCGGCTCCTCCCCTGAGCCAGCCCAGCCCTGATCATGGTAGGCTGGCTGGACAACCTCCCACTGTCTCCTCCTCCCGAGAGGCCTGGCCCCAATCCACCCCAATTGGTGCCAGGCTGCCAGACCCCACCCATGCACAAATTCATGCACTGGGCCTCTAGTACATGTATAAGTTAACATAAATGATGATCATTAGGGAAGTTTACTTGACATAGGACAAGATTAAGATTTGTTCCAACTCTGATATTATTTGATTCTATGAATACTAGCATTATATTGCCATAATTAAAGGAAGAATTTTATCTATACTAAGGAGCATCAGAGAACCAATGCAATAAAGTTTGGTATTTGGGGTACCTATAAGCACAAATGAAATGGTGCATTGCATACATTTCATCTGCTCTGCTAGGTCAAATGCTGCTCTAGAAGAAGTATAAGGCTAGAGCAGGGTTGCCATTGACATAATTAGCCCTTCAAGGCATCTGTGCCTCTAGTGGTTAATTTGACTAGTAATTTCATTTGTTTTGCATGTAGGGTCATTAACCTACCCAGAAAGAGAAATATTTCCTGAAAGAATAACTACAGCTTAATTATTAATGCTACATTCAGAAATGGAGCTGGACTCTTTAGGTAAAGGTTTGTGGGACAGTGGGGGATGCTTGTAAAAAAGCTGGGAGGACACGGTCAAAGTCTGAAGTTGTTTATGGAAGGCCAGACTTTTCCTAGTTTTGTCAATAAATTACTCAAATAGGTAATCTAAGAATTTTGCAAGGGATAGAGTCATAGGTTCTCTTTCATAGTATCAGATAAAATAATTCATTCTCCTTTTTCCAACCTCTTTGTTGGTTTCCTCATTTTCTTGTCGCTCTCTGACCATTCTTTTTCTTTTTCTTTTAACCAAAAACTAGAAGGGCTCCCTACTCTTTTGTTCCTTTTTTATTTATTTGAATTAGTAAAAATAATACAGTATGTATAAAATTCAACTATTATCATCATCCCTGTTCTTATTCCTCCTCGATAAAGACTAAATATATTCTGGAGTATTTGGGAATTCATTCACTAAAATATAATGAAAATGATAATTGCAATAGTACCTAGAAAGCAAATGGTTCATAACTTTTGCTCAAATTAAATATTTATTCAAGAAATGAGTACTCATCTTGAAGTAATGAAAGCACAGGGGATGAATTTAGCAAAGGAGAAGAATGATTCCCAAATGTACAACACCACCCTTTTCTCTCATTTTCTTTAGTCCCACCCCTTTAATTGTTTATAGGATATTTCTATTTGAACTTTATTATGTTGAAAACCAAAAATTAACATCTTTTCTACCTTTCTAAATTCAATTTTGTGTTGACTCTTCTTCAATGAATTTCGATTTACTAAAACCAATCTTTATTTGTCATGGTAAAATTCCAGTGCTAGTATTCCAGAATAGACAGATAAATACTGTATACAGGGTGGGGCAGAAATAGCTTTACAGTTGTGAGTACATGAAATGTTGTTTATTTTTGTATTATTATTTACTAGAGGTATGGTGCACAAAATTCCTGCACAAGTAGGGTCTCTAGGTCTGGCTGGCAATTAGGGCCAATAGGGGCCTTCCAACTGCTGGCCAGGGCCTTCCTTCATTCTGTGCTGCCCCCTGGTGGTCAGTGCACATCATAGTGAATGGTTGAACTCCTGGTCTATCCAACTCCCAAAGGGACAATTTGCATATTAGCCTTTTGTTATATAGGACTATAGGTCCAATGCACAAAATTTCTGCATGGTGTGGTACCTAGGCCTGGCCAGTGATAGAAGCATGAGCATCTGGCGTGGAAGGGCAGGTCCCAGCAGACTTCTAGGCCCAGGGCAGCACCTGGGTCCCCAGACCCCCATGGGTCCACCTCCATGAGTCAAAGTGCCTGAGTTCCACACACAGAGGTGTGTTGAGCATGGCCAGATACTGTGGGCCAAAGCACAATGTGAGCCCCTGGGCTACCCAGTGGCGCTGCATGGAAGTTGGGTGGGCAGCACACTCTCTCCCGGCTGGCCTTGCAGACTGACTTCTGTGCGAACCCATTGGGAGCCCAACTGGCCCCTGAAGCCCTGGCATCTATGGCCTGGCTCACCCGGAAGAAGCCACACAGGCGCAGGGTGGGCTCCCCACAGGCACTAGCACCTGGCGCACAAGCTCTGTCATCTGGGAAGAGTGGCAGGGGGAGAGAGCAAGCTCAGCGGACACCTTGCATTCTCACCACATCTTCTCTGTCCCGGTCATCCCTGCCCCCAGGCAGCTGGTGAGAGGTCACATTCCCCCACCCAGGCGCAGCAGGAGGTTGGCCACCACCACCCACCTCCAGTTCTCCATCCAAGCCTGGGGCCCATCCCCAATCAGGTGATCAAGCCGCCAACCACTGCTCACCATTTGTGGGGTGATCAGGCCCCCACTTGCACCCACCATGGCCTGGCACTGCCCACTCACCTGCGGCACCATCCCCTCACAGTCCCGTTCTTGTCCAGGTCCATCAGGCCAGCAATGCTTCCACTGCAGCTAACTGTCAGCAACACATCGCTGATGCCCCCCATGTTCTGCAGTGCCCCCCTGATGGTTAGCACACGTCATAACAAGTGGTTGAATTCCTGATGAAACAATTTGCACATTAGGTTTTGATTATAAAGGATTACTATATTATTTTCCATACAAACAACTGTAAACCTAATGTGGCCAAAGATGGCTGCCTCCATGTGGACACAAGATGGCCACCACAGGTGGCCAGCAGAGGAGGGCAATTGTGAGCAATCAGGCCAGCAGGGAAGGGAAGGTGGAAGGGACCAGGTCTGCAAGGGAGGGCAGTTGAGTGTGATCAGGCCTGCAGGGTAGGGCAGTTAGGGGCGACCGGGACAGGAAAAGAGGGCAGTTGGGGAGGACCAGGCATGCAGGGAGGACAGTTGGGGAGGGGACCCAGGCCTGCAGGAGAGGGCAGTTGCGGGGGGGACCCAGGCCTGCAGGAGAGGGCAGTTGGAGGTGACCAAGTTGGCAGGGGAAAGCAGTTAGGGATGACCAGGCTGGCAGAGGAGGGCAGTTGGGGGGACCAAGCCTACAGGGAGGACAGTTGGGAGGGTCCTAAGCCTGCAGAGGAGGGCAGTTGGGGGCAACCAGGCCTGCAGGGAAGGACAATTAGGAGTGACCAGGCTGGCAAGGGAGGTCAGTTAGGGGCAATTGGGCCAGCTGCGGAACAGTTAAGCATCAATTAGCCTGGCAGGGAAGTGGTTAGGGGGTGATCAGGCAGGCAGGAGAGCAGTTGGGAGCCAGCAGTCCTGGATTGAGAGAGATGGGGCCTAAACGAACAGTGAGACATTCCTTGAGGGGTCCCAGATTAGAGAGGGTGCAGGCTGGACTGAGGGACATCACCCCTCTCCCACAATGCATGAATTTCATGCACCGGGCTTCTAGTGTCATTATATGTATATTAACCTTGTTTATAATAGGTGTTCAGTAAGTAGCAACTGGTGTTATATGGAAATCAATGCTTAAATCTATGTTTGAAGGATTGCATTCTTAACAATTCTCCAGCATTGTCTTTTTCATCTTATAATTTATTGTTCACAATTCTCCGTTTATATAATTATTTTTTTGAACCAGTCTCTAAGATCCAACCAATACTGTCTTTTCCTGTAGATTTATGTTTTGCTCTGGGTCAGGCAGTTGCTGAAGCCAACACCTACAGGGTTAAACCTAGTTGCTGAAGCCACCCTCTTTCCCCTCCCAATCAGTCCCACTTTTCACAGTAGGCTGGCAGCTGTCCCAAGTGCTTACCGAAGCCAAATGCTTGAAGAGAGAGAGAGAGTAAGGAGCCAGCTATGAATTCCTTCCAGAAAAATGAGTCCAAGGAAACTTTTTTTTCACCTGTCTCCACTGAAGAGGTACCACCTCCACCTCCCAGCCTTCCAAAGAAGCCACCTCCGGTGAGTCCCCAGATTCATTTCTGCCTTTGACAGGAACAAGCTTGCTCTTTTGGTTCTCTTCCTTGGTTTCTTAGAACTTCAGGCTAAGATGTAATAGGGATTAAAAACTACTCTTTCTTGGGGTTAGAATTAACATGAAAACTTAAACAGGTTTATTTTACGAGGGAGGGGAAGCAGCAGGAAGAGATAGTCAAAATTTTAATTTGAAACCCAGGACTTTGCTGTGTTTCATTGTATGTATATTCTGAATTTCTTTGGGGTGAAGAAAAGAAAAAGCAATGGGAAAGTCCAGGGAAACTTGGCAAGCACTCCTGTCCTAGAGAACTGTGTGTGATTGTTCTTTCTTTACCAATATAAAAACGTAGCCCTTAGTTCCCCGTGTCCAGAGTCTTAAGCTGGACACCAAGAGAAGTTTGAGAATAGATTCAGTATCTTACAGTGTGTTCCAGTATACAGTGGGAGGCAGGATAGAAAAGCAAATAAGTAATAATGGTATTTTGCATTATATACTTATTAAAACACTTCCAAATTCATTATCTCATTCAATTCTCACATCAAAATCTGATAATGAAGAAGATACAGTAATAATGGACAATATTTATTAAGTTTTTAATATGGGCCAAAAGGTGGTAATATTCTCATTTCATTGAAATAGCAGACCTGAAGCATAAAGACAGGTGTAGTGACATTGCCAGGGTCAATACGTTCCCCTAGCCAGTGACAATGTTACATAGCTGGTGAAAATGTATTAACAAAACTTCAGCTTGCAGAATTCTCAAGCTGTGAGCTGGTAAGGTAATTAGTCAATTCATTGTGTCTTTCAAGCAAGTTATTATCATACATTAACATCTATACTAATAAAAGGGTAACATGCTAATTAGACTGAATCAACTGGACATCTTCCAGATGTCTGGCTTCCTTCCTGACAAAGCCATGGTGGTGGGGGCTGAGGCAGAGGCAGTTGGGGCAATCAGGCAGGCAGGGGAACAAGCAGTTAGGCATGATTGGGCTGGCAGGGGAGCAAGCAGTTAGGGGTGAGATCAGGCCGGCACAGGGGAGCTAACAGTTAGGGGGTGATCAGGCTGGCAGTGGAGGGCAGTTGGGGGAGATCAGGCTGGCAGGGGAGGGCAGTTGAAGATGCTCAGGTCAGCAGGGGAGCAGTTAAAGGGAGATCAGGCCAGCAGGCAGAGATGGTTAAGGTGATCAGGCAGGCAGGCAGGTGAGCAGTTAGGAGCCAGAGGTCCCAGATTATGAGAGGGGTCCCAGATTGGAGAGGGTGCAGGCTGGATTGAGGAACAACCCCCTCGCCCCCAGCATGAATTTCATGTATGGGGTCTCTAGTCCTATGTAATAAAAGCCAAATATGCTAAATGTCCGATTGTCCAGTCAGCTGTTCAACCAATCAAAGCATAATATGCTAATGATATGCTAAGGCCACTCAACTACTCACTATGATATGCACTGACCACCAGGGGGCAGATGCTCCAACCAGTAGGTTAGCTTGCTGCTAGGATCTGGCTGATTGGATGGAGCAAGATAAGCCAAGCATGTCCTGGAGCCCTCCCACATCCCTTCCCAGCCCGATCATGCACCAGCAAGTCCCTTGGCCTGCACCCTCTTGCAATCCGGAATCCCTTAGGGGATATCGGAGAGCTGGTTTCAGCTTGATCTGGCAGGCCAGGCCAAGGGACCCCACTGGTGCACGAATTTGTGCACTGGGCCTCTAGTGTATTAATATTTAGAAGGATTGTTTTTATCTATTTATAGCCACCTCTTCATTATGTTCTTAGATACAAATATTCTGTCCAAAGTCCCAGGCTTTTCAGTTAGTAGTGATGGGAAGATAACCAGATCCTGGGTCTTGGATCAAGGAATGTCTGTCTGAATAGTTCCATATTAAATGAATGAAGAACAAATAATATTCATAATAGCTTCTATCACTCCTAAACCAGCAATCAATGCAAGCACTTTTAGTAGATAATAGCTGTTTCTTGAAAAGTAGGCATCATTGCTTCATGGTGACTTAGAAGAAATGCATTTTCCTGCTGTGGAACAGTCTAGAGATTTAAATAGGGGTTGGTGAGAAGCTCATGCTTGAACCGTTGTCTTTCTGCTTCACAGAAAATCTGTGGCTCCAACTATCCACTGAGCATTGTCTTCATTGTGGTGAATGAATTCTGTGAGCGCTTTTCTTATTATGGAATGAAAGGTAATTTTGTGTACCAAAGTCTTATTCTTTTCCATGCACTCTCACTCCATGTTTATTTTTATTTTTTTAAAATTAAATCTTTATTATTCAGATTATTACATTTGTTTCTCTTCTCACTCCATGTTTATAATGTCTGGTTTTTCTTGTATGCATTTATTTCCCTTATGTACTCTTTCTGTCTTCATCCAAATTGGTCCTTTCCTTTGGCCAGGAATTCCAATAAATGCCTCACCTAGTAACGGATACAGGCCAAGCATAGAGAGGCCTAATAACCATCTGTGAGAATATAAATGGGAAAACACTCACCGTCTGAGTTGCAGTCCTTGTATCTACTCCTTGGTTTTATGAATGTATCGTTGCTGAAAAGGAGATTGAAGGTATATTAGAAGCATCATATTATCTTTATGATTGGCCTAAATGATGCCATGGGTGAATATAGACTGAAGGGAGGAGTATTGCATTTGTACACTAAGCACCATCCCATTCACAACTCCCATGAGCACTGCTTCTATTGCCTGGTAGTCACTCCTCAGTCACTTCACTGCTAGCAGTGTTGAAGGTTAAGATCACCTTCAAAGATCGTAGATCAAATGTAGTTCTTTTCCATAAGTCACTTTAATGCACCTATCTTATTTTGCCTCCATTTTTTTTCACCTCAGCTGTGCTGACCCTGTATTTCCTGTATTTCCTGCACTGGAATGAAGACACCTCTACAGCTGTATACCATGCCTTCAGCAGCCTCTGTTATTTCACTCCCATTCTGGGAGCCGCCATTGCTGACTCATGGTTGGGAAAATTCAAGTAAGGAAGATGGAAGATTGCACCCCCAGAAGTTCACAGATTAATTGTGCAGAAGTTACCACTTAGAGCCTCTTTTCCCAGGCCATGTCATCCATGACGAATAGAATCTCTCTAAGAGAGACATATAGAAAGGCTATTTCTCTTCATTATCAGTTTTTCCAATATTTTTACATCCTTTTCAATTAGGAGTTGTGGTTTTTCTTAAATCTAATTTTAATCTCCTATCCTGTAGTATAAGAATAATTCTTGTTCTGATCTCAGGAGAAATAAAGATTGCTAACCACCAGAAAATTTATAATTTTAGAGATGTCAGTGTAGTTATTTGATATACTTACCATCTCTTCTCCATATTGAATTATCCTGATTCCTTTAGTATCTGAGTCCCTTTTTCAATTCTTATACCAACTCTTATTCTTTTCTCTAACCTCTTTCTGTAGTTTTCTTAAGAGTTTAAACATTTTTATGAGTTAGACTAAAGGTCTGTTCAATTCAGTATCTTTTAAGTTCCTGAAAATAGCACCAAGAGACATTTATAGGATAATGCTATCATTGTCCTCTGTAACATTATCCTTATAGGCTGGAGATGGAGCTTAGATTTCCATCACCCAGTTATTTTCTGTGAACTTGTCATCTATGGATTTATCTGAATTAGCATTTCTCAAAGTACATTCTATTGAAAATCTGATGTATAGGATAATAATAAGTGTTATATAGAAAGATTAAGACCTCAAGGCAAAATAAGTTTAAAAAATGCTAGGCTGAATTCAGCTTAAAATGTTTCTTTTTTCCATGAATTCTTATAGCCTTTAATAGGAAAATCTCAAAGAGAAGGTTATGGCACATAGTGTTTTCCAAGTTTGTTTGACCAAAGGATATTTTTTTCAGGGTATCTTGTGGACTTAGTGTTTCAAGGAATTCTCTTAGGAAAAACACTGGTTTATATCTCACTTTGGCCTATATGTCTTCATTGTTCTCAAGTATTTAATCAGTACTTTATAATAGCTACAACCTATTTGTAACGTACTTAACAGTTGTGTTTGTTTGTTTTTTTTACTTGAGAGGGAGATGGTACGTAGGTAGCTGAGATCCACTATGTTTGCTCCTTCTATAGTTTAGTTACCAATCCATCCAAACAGGGGGTTGGCACTATGTGCAGAATAAAAAGCATAAGCCATGGTCTCTATTCAGTTATAGAATAGAAGTCTCTCATACATAACCAGTACTTCTATTGATTTTTTCTTTTCTTTTTTTTTCGTGTTTGTGTTTTTATTTTTATTTTTTTGAAAATATCTTTATTATTCAGATTATTATATTTGTTTCTCTTTTTTCCCCTCTATACATCCATAGGTGTATGATTTTTGTCCAGTCTCTCCCTGCACCCCCCTCATCCCTTCTATTAATTTTTTAAAATGACTTCCTTTAAAGTTTAAATATACTTCTGAGATATGGTGAACAATAGCTTCTTGTCTATTTCAGAGGAAATATAACAACCTCTACTTATGGCCTCAATCTCAAACCTTTTTGAAGTATTCTTTATTTTTTAATTATTTTTGAGGTATAATTAAAATAAAGTACAAAAAAAATAAAATAAAAAATAAAAATAAAATAAAGTACAAAAAATCCAAAAGTCTTAGTGTAAAGCTTGATGAATTTTCACATACTTATCACCATTACCTAGCTTACTTTCCCTAGAGTTCCTCTCTCTCGTAGAGATAGTCTTTCCCTGTACTTAGAAGCCTGTTCAGATCTTGGAGACCTTTAAACAAACAAGACTATTGTTAACCCTCCTTTCAAACTGTCTTCTTGGTCTTATTTCCATTATCTCCAAATTTTAAAAAGAATCGTTTATATTTGTTGCCTTCCTTTCTTACTCTTCATTATCACTCCTGAGGGCAGAGTAATATGATGTAATGCAATAGAATCCAATTCAATTTAATCTGATATAATTTAATTCAATAAATGTTTATCAAACTTCGATTTGTTTAAATAAGAATGGAGAGTAAAGAGATGAGTAAGATACAAATACCTGTTTCACACTGTTCATATTCAACTGCCATTAATGAAGAGCAGCGGATTGTGGTAAGTACAATAAAATATAGCATAAATCATCTCTTTATCCTATTGAAATTCCTCTCTCTAAGGTCATTGATAGTGATCTCTCTCTTTTTTGAAAATCCTCACCAGAGAATATTTTTCATTGTTTTTTAGAAAGAGTGGGAGAGAGGGAGAGAGAGAAACATTGATGTGAGGACATACTGATTGGTTGGCTCTTGTAAAGATACATACCCTTGATTGGAAATCGAACCCAAGACCCTTTGATCCCTGAGCCAATGCTCTAACCACTGAACAAAACCAGCTAGGGTGATAGTGATCTTTTTGTTGACAAAGTCAGCAATCTTTTCTAGATTCTTATTCACTTTGAACCTATTTTAACATTTTATTACTCCTATATTCTTGAAACTTCCTGGGCTTCTCTAATACTGCATTTTCTGATTTTTTTCCTCATACTTCTTTGGATTCTTCCTTATTTGACTTTTTGCCATTTGTTTACTTTACTCTTTCCTGAATGTAGGCAATTCTCCAGGGTATATTTTTTATTGTCTTCTATTTCCCTAAATTCTCTTTTAGCAGATCCTATGATGTCAATATTAGCAATATGCAATAGCTCCTCCAACTCTATAATCTTATAACTGCATAGTGCCATTCATCTCCTGGATGTTCCACCTTATCCTCACTTCCCAAAGCTATACATTCAATCAGTTATCAAATTCTACCAATTCTATTTTTATAATATCTCTCACATTTATCCCTCTTCAACAGTGAATCTCACTCCCATTAATTGCCACAACTCGAGTTTTGGCCTTCATTACCTCTAAATTGGGCTATTGAACTGGACACCTAAAATGTCATCACTGCCTCCCATATCCTTTTCTTACAATTGAGCCTATACATGACTGCCAAATTAATCTTCCTGAAAGAAATCTCTGTTCACATTGCTACTCTGCTCAAAATTTCTGCTGACTCACCCACTATTTACAAATCTCATCCCCACTGACCTTCCTGCTCTTATTGTCACACTCCCTTTCAAGACTGTTTACTAAAGAAAAACTGAATACTACTAATGTTCCCCTAACAATAGTCAGTGCATATCTTTTCTATGTCTGTTTGCACTGTTTCTACTTCATGGAATTTCCTTCCTCCCTATCCTCCTTTGTCCAAATCCTGTAAGGCTCAGTTCAAAGGCTACTTATGTTATGGATTATTCTCTGTCCCTCACTCTTACTACTAGTCACAAGTAAACTAATCTTCTCTGAACTTTTATTTTTTACCCTCATCTGACATTTATCAAATTCTAGCTTATTATAATTATTTGTGTATAAGTCTAATATTTTTGTCTGAAGAGAAAATAAAGTTTCATATATATTTTTATCCACAGTACCTAGAAGAGTGCCTGATAAATGTTTCAACTAATAAATTTATTCACCCTCAGATACTCAAATGTAGGCACAAGACTGAGGATGGCTGTGGACAAGCATGAAGATGACTTTTATTCCTAGTATTGGTTTTTTTATACCCTGTGCCCCATGCCTATCAGTCTGGACTTCACCTTGGCAATCACAACCACTCTCTTAAATGTGTTTATTGTCAAATATGCTTTTGGATGTCCTCTCTACATTTCTCCTTTCTCTTTCTCCTTAGTGTGTCTATAGCATTTTGTCTGGTCAGAAATTATTCTCTTGATACTAGGTATCTTCTTTGCCATCACTACACATACCCCTCAATTACTAAGCTCTAATTAAAGTTAATTCTGGTGGTAAAATAAAATTTACAAGATCTTCTGTTTCCTTTTCTTTATCCACATTAACCTGTTCATGATAAACCTGAAGGAACACTGGACTATAAGTTAGAAAGTAGAAGTTCTAAACCTAATGCAAATACTAATTGGAATATCACTTTAGGACTGCCCTTTGATCTCTCTGGTTTTCATTTTCCTCATTTGCAAATGGAAGCTAGGTCAAGTCTATTTAAATCAGTTCTGTGTTATATGGTTTGAATTACAATGATTCCAGTGATCTCATTTCAAATGTGGGCTTTCCATATCTCTCTTGACTTCTTTCTCCTTCTGTTAATTTCCTGCCATTAGATTCCTCTCTTATGTTTTTCATATCCTAGAGTGGTCGGCAAACTCATTAGTCAACAGAGCCAAATATCAACAGTACAACAATTGAAATTTCTTTTGAGAGCCAATTTTTTTAAATTTAAACTTCTTCGAACGCCACTTCTTCAAAATAGACTTGCCCAGGCCATAGTATTTTGTGGAAGAGCCATACTCAAGAGGCCAAAGAGCCACATGTGGCTCACAAGCCGAAGTTTGCCGACCACTATCCTAGACTAATTCCCTGAGTCTTTTACCTAGAAAGTTGCCTATTTTCCTTCTATACCACTTACACTTCTCTTATTTAGTGCAATAATTTGATATTGCTCTGATCTCCCTACTCAGACGCTAATACTCTAACTCAGACTCCTTTTGATTTTTCTGTCTGACAATCTAACATAGATCATCGCTTTTGGGCTCATGAAAGCTGGTATTTTTTCAGTCCTTTTTCATTCCAATTTTTTCTATTTTTTCCTTTTATTCCAACAAAGAGAACTTTTCTCCAGAAAGCCCTATTAAAATGTTTTCCGAAACCCTGGCCCCTTCTTCTGATATTAATTAGTAACAGAACTTTTTATCCCCTACTTGCCGTTATAAACCTTCTAAGATTCCTTCTCTGGAAAGCCAACCTAGGAAGATTAGATATTTAAAATAGGAAATCCACATCCTAAGTTTCTGGTATCTTCAGCCTCTCTCTGATAACTTCATTCCATTCTTTATATTCCATATTAGCATGTAATACTTTAAAATCACAGACGCAAACTACTAGTATCTAATTTCCAATTTTCCTTCTAGAACTTACATTCTACTTATATATAAAGAGATTGCTAGTGTGGTGATATACCTAAGAAGTGTATTATATATGTGGCTGTATTCCTTATTTCAATGTTTATTGCTCTACATATGTTCTTACCAGAATTCCGCACTCTTCTACTTTCTAATTGCCATTCAGATTTCTAGGGAAAACAACACAACAGGCAGTCCCTACCAGAGCATGATCTTTATCACTGGCAAGTCTATTTAGAGTCCATGGCTCCTTTTTTCACTCTTGGTGAAGCAACTGTGGCAGATATTACAATTAAACCAAGTGTTCAAGTAACTAAGCTGAACCTGAGAGCCCTTTACCTCTCTTTATGTCTTAATGGTTGGGTTTAGAGAAAGTTTGTATTTAGCCATTCCTTTTTTCTGTTTAATTGGAGTTTTTCCTTGACCCTTGTCTATTTCTGGAGCCAAAAATATTCTTTGAGAAAAACATCTCGAAGTATCCTCTTCTTCTGGTTCTCCAACTTTAAAACATCATCACTCACTACAAATTTATTCTGGCCTCGACATATCCGTACCAGAGCAGGAATGCTCTGTGTGTGAGTAGAGTAAGGGCGGAAAGAAAGGTAATATACGAGAAAGGAGCTTGAGGGGAATGTCCATTACCTCTAACACTCAAGGCAAAGAGATCCTCTCTCTTTTTCTAGTCTACTTACTTCATTTACCATTATTATTTCTATTTGCATTTCTCAGGAATTTTTTTCCTCCTCCACCCCTTTCTCTTTTCACTTTATTTATTCTGGCACTGAGAATAGTATGAACTCTGAGTCTGAATTACTTAAGTCTTTGAATTCTGTTTGGAATGACTAATTTAACTTTTCTCAACAGGACAATTATGTATCTATCCTTGGTGTATGTACTTGGCCATGTGATCAAGTCCTTAGGAGCCTTACCAATACTGGGGGGACATGTGGTACACACGTGAGTAAAATCATGAAATAAACTGATCCATTCGGTAAACCTCTTATGCTTTTATTACAAATTATTTTCTATTTCTTATCAGAGATATCCCTTTATTTTACAGCCTACTGTTAATGACCCATACTTTCTGTCTAAATAGTCAGAATACTTTCTGTATGGGTCATTAACAGCCAAATTTGTTAAGAAAAAGTTATTTACCAGTTGAACTCTTTCATACTTTATCTGAATTCATTTGTTTTTATTAAATATTTGGGGATTTTTAGAATGCCTAGTTGGTATCCTCTTCATAAAAACTCATTGTATGCTTGAAAGCAATCATTAAAACCATTATGTCCTCCATATTCCCTCATTTATACATCCATTCATGTATCTGTACTTTACCAGAGTTAAAAAAAATGGCTGTAACATTTTTTTTATTCATTGTAGAAGTCATATTCAAGCTTGAATATTTTCCATTTATATGTAGTTGCATATATTGCAGTTGCTTTTTCCATTTTTACTAAAGCTACTGATATTTATGGGGCAAGAAATATTTGATAGCTTTTGATGTCTGTTGGTTCAGTCAACAAAGAGGATTACAGTTGTTCAAGAACCAGGTCATATGTATTCATGTTTATAATGTGCCTATACATCTATTCATCTAGTGAGTTAAGAATTTTGTTTGAAATTTAATAAATATTAGATACCTCTTTATTGGTGTCCCATCAAAAATCAATGACACTTCTAATAATTATGATGAATTTTAACATTTTGTTTTGTATTCAGTAATGGTATGTGAGATAAGGGTTCATAAGGTCTTTCTATTGAAGTGTCTCTTTGACTAAGACAAAATTGATAACCAGAGCTTTAATTTGAAGTTGCTTCAGTATCTACTTCTATTTGTTATATACAAGGGATAAATAGAAATGTCAGGGACAAAATCCTCCCATGCAATAAAAACTTTCTGGCAGAGGCTCAAGGTTCACAAAGCTCTTAAGTACCCCCAAGTCTTTCCTTGGAGTGAAGACAGATGGAAAGTGCTCACAGGTTAGAAATGTAAAGGGATCTTTACCCTTGTATACTTTTTCCCCCTCCTATAGCTCTATATTCAGTTTCTACTGTTGTGTTTAATTTCAATATGGTTAGTGTTCTTACCTCTCCATTTCAGAGTCCTATCATTGGTTGGCCTGAGTCTAATAGCTTTGGGAACAGGAGGTATCAAACCCTGTGTGGCAGCTTTTGGTGGAGACCAGTTTGAAAAAACACATGTAAGAGTCCTGTTAATCCTGTATTTCCAAGAATGCAGAGCAAATGGTGAGATAGCCATTTGCCAACATTGGTGAGATGATATCTGAGGAGTTATGTTCCATTCTGAGTATGGGTCATTAACAGAGAGAAAAACTGAAAAATGTTCAAAAGAAAGTGACCAAGATGGTAGGTGTACTAAAAAAAAACACATGTCTTATGAAGAAAAGTTGAGGGAAATGGTGATATTTTGCCTCAATAAGAATGAAAAATATTATAGCTTTCTATAGATTTTGGACAGATGAGTGAAAGCTATATGGAACTAGCTTTTTGCTTGAAAGAAAGAAAAACTTCAAATAGAGTTTGAAGTAGTGAATTTACTCTCATTTGAAGTATTTAGGAAAAAATGTCATAAGCACTTTGGGAATGAGAGCGGATGAGTAGTATTAAGATGATTTAAGTATCTCTAACTTTGAGATTCTATGAAAGGACAAAATGACCAAACAGAATGAGTTTCTTTAGATGAACTTGTCTAGATCAGGGATTTTCAACCAGTGTGCCACAATAATTTTATAAACATGCAATACTTGACTATTTAGTCAGGAGTACTAATCTCTTTCCTTTAGATTGTCAAATAAAAAAATGACAACAGCCAACACAACAATAGTCATCTAGTATGAATGAATCAAAATTATATCTATTTTATGTGTGTGTCAGATTGGTAAAAAATATATTTTTGGTGTGCTGCAGAATTTTAGTAATTTTAGCAATTTATGTGTGCCATGAGATGAGAAAGTTTGAAAATTACTGGTATGGATGATCATTCTCTCTTTTCCTAAATACTTTACATTGTCAATGAGGGGCAAGAGGTGGGAGGAACAGAATAAAAGAAGTAAAATTGAGCTTGTATAAGGAAGTAGTGAGAACTAAGCAAGGGGAGCTGTCTATTCTTAGATCAGCTGAATTTTCTGACTTTTTTTTTTTCTCTCAGTTTTCTTTCTTGGTCTGTTTTCATGTATATATTCCCTCTTCTATAGCTATTTATCATGCTTCTAGTTTTTCTCTCTCTGTTGTCTCTCTGTGTCTTATCTTCCCGTGGTCTTAATTCAAATAGTCTCTATCCTTCTGACCATTTTAGCGGTCATTTGGTATTCTTTATATGTCTGGGGGTCCAGAGTTTATAATTGCTTACTGAATTTGGAGAAATAACAAAACTTTGGCAAGTGGGATTCTGTACATTATGAATTATACAAATATGTGTGTGAAATAAGGTTTAAGTAGGGAGCAGAAGAAGAACTGAAATACACTGTAAAATAGAAAATGGGAAGGACAGATTGTTCTGTGTCAGAAAAAGATGTGGGGTGCCAAAATGAAGCAGAGCAGTACGCAATGAATAAAGCATTAGCAACTTTATTTGAAAATTGCTTCATTTGGTAACTGTTCCACAAAGATATTTAATCATAGGATAAACCCATCTCCAAGTTTTCATCAGCCATGGGCTTCCTTTTATACTCTCTGGCAGACTTCCCATAAGCATAGGTAAATTACTTGATCAGCAGTTTATTTCGCTGTCCTATGTTCTAATGCTAGTCCTGCCACACATTCCACAAAATATTTTCTTTAACTCAATCAATCATTTGCTTAATTTGGTCAATAAATATCTATTTAGTTTATAATATATGCAGGTATTATGGAAGACAGTGAGGATTACAGAAATGAGTAACACATTTCTGTCCTAAAGGAACTCACAACCTCTTGAAACAGACATTTAATAAAAAATAATATTATAATAAGTACACTATTATATAGCTAATATATAGAACACAGTAGTGGCATAGTATACAGGATGATTATTTTTGTTCCAGTAAAGGGGTAAAAGATGTTAAAGTTATGTGTTTAAACTAGGGTTTGAAAGATGGGTAAATGTTTGTATGTGGTGAGCCAGGTATATGTTTGAAAGATGGGTAAATATTTGTATATGGTCAGACAGGTCTCAAGTCTAAGTATATGTACTTCCAGCTAAATATGAACATTAGGTAGAGTACAGCTAAGAGTTATATTGGACTGATAATGTTTCCTATTTGTTTCAGGAAGAGGAACGGACTAGATACTTCTCAGTCTTCTACCTCTCCATCAATGCAGGGAGCTTGATTTCTACATTTGTCACACCGATGCTAAGAGGTTAGAATATTTTCAGAGGGGCCCTCTATAAAGCTTTACTCGGCCAGACAAAAATCTGTCCAAGACTTCTTGCTGTTCATCATCTTCTAAGGGCTTGAAAACCTGAGATAATCTCTTTCAATCTTGATTTATCTGACTCCCAAAAAAGATTGTGGATGTCTATGTCTGCAACCTGAAAAACTTGAGCTTGCAGAACATAAGGGACTTAAGATTAGGATTACTTTTTTTTCTTTAGGAGATGTGCAGTGTTTTGGGGAAGACTGCTATGCACTGGCTTTTGGAGTTCCAGGATTGCTTATGCTAATAGCTCTTGGTAAGTCCAGTGGGGCTGAGGAAACTAATAACCACCGATGCCTGACAATGTAAGGCATCGGGTAAGCACTTTACACAAATGGTTTTACCCATTCCTCAGACTCTTTTAGATAGGTGTTATTGTAGGGGTTTCCCCTAAACATTGGAGATAAATTCACTGAAGTAAAAAACCTTTTTAAAAAAAGTGCTCAAGGTTACACAACTAATAAGATTCCTAGAGAGCTTTAAAAAAGAAAAATAACTGGGCTTGATGTAGTTCAATTAAATTAGTTTCTCTGTGGAATAGGGCCTGAGCATCTATACTTTTTAAAATATCTAGGTAATTCTTATATGTCATCTCTATACCACAATATGTGGAGAAGCAGGAAGATAACCCTTTCTCTCAAACTAGTTTATTTCATCTGGTAATTGAAAGATACATTTAATTCTTTTTAAAAAATATATATTTTATTGGTTTTTTACAGAGAGGAAGGGAGAGAGATAGAAAGTCAGAAACATTGATGAGAGAGAGACATCGATCAGCCGCCTCCTGTACGCCCCACAGTGGAGATGTGCCCGCAAGTGAGGTACATGCCCCCAACCGAAATCGAACCTGGGACCTTTCAGTCTGCAAGCCGATGCTCTATCCACTGAGCCAAACTGGTCTCGGCACATTTAATTCTTTGAGTCTTATAAAGTCACTTCTAGGTTTAGCTGTTTCTGCCCTGCTCTGCAGTTCTCCCAAGGAACACTGAGAATATGAGGAGCAAAGAGAATAAGAGGAGTTGGATAAGTAGGTGGTGACTCATGCAACTTAGATCAAGTGGCATTCTCTTTACCATCAAAAACCCAGTAATGGCAGAGGAAAGGGGATGCTTGGTTTATGCAATCTAATGAGAAATTTGGACATGATTGTTTCTAATCACTGACCTGGAAACCTGTTCTCACTCTGAGCTTTTGGTAACACCCCCTTGGAAGATGTCCAGTCAAAACACATAAAGAACTCAATAGAGGAAAAAGAGCACAGAGACTCACAATGTTCAGTGTCATTGTTTTTTATCAGGAGGTGGCTAATAGTAACACTCAGATTCCAATTCCAGTTCCAACGAAATGCATGTGTTCTTCAGGAGAGCTATGATAATATTGCTCCCTTCTCCTTTGGAAGCCAAACATTTTCCCAGATAATTTCCCAGATAGGTCTTCCAGTGATTAGGACTATGGCTCCTTCTCTGGATTATTGTATAATAATGATATTTACATAGAGTAATTACGAGACCAAAGGAGATGCTGCAAGGGAAAATTTAAAAATAAACTGTGAAACGCTAAACAAGTATAGCTATTGTTATTAATCAGCTGCTTCACTTTTCTTGGTACTAATAAATAACTTAACCCTCTGGCCTTTCACTATACTTTAATTAATCAATTTTTTAAAATTTATTCATTCAACAAACATTTATTTAATGCACCTATTATGTGTCAGATTCTGTGCTAGATACTTTGGTCACATTGATGCATGAGACAACTACAGTTCATGCTTTCCAAAAAACTTATATAGTCTAGCAGGAAGAAGGACAAACTCGCAGACAAAATAGTATGGTCAGTGTCATAACTGGGGAAGTATATAAAAAGCTATAGGATGCCGAAACTGGTTTGGCTCAGTGGATAGAGCGTCGGCCTGTGGACTGAAGGGTCCCAGGTTCGATTCTGGTCAAGGGCATGTACCTTGGTTGTGGGCACATCTCCAGTGTAGGGCATGCAAGAGGCAGTTGATCAATGTCTATCTCTCATTGATGTTTCTAACTCTCTATCCCACTCCCTTCCTCTCTGTATAAAATCAATAAAATATATTTTAAAAAAAGGGGCCCTAACTGGTTTGGCTCAGTGGTTAAAGTGTCAGCCTGAAGACTCAAGGGTCCCAAGTTCAATTCCAGTCAAGGACATACACCTTAGTTGCAGGCACATCCCCAGTAGGGAGTGTGCAAGAGGCAGCTAATCGATGTTTCTCTCTCATCAATGTTTCTAACTCTCTCTATCCCTCTCCTTTTCTCTCTGTAAAAAAAATCAATAAGATATATTTTTTAAAAAGCTATAGGAACACAAAAGAGGGATGTCTGACTAAGGCTTTGAGGGTCAAAAAAAAGTTTTCCTAAAGATATGATATCTAAGGGGAGAGCTAAAGAATTAACAGCAATTAACCAAAGAAGAGATAAGAAGTGAAACAGAAATAGGACATGGTATCTGTAAGACAAGGAAGTGAGAGTTAGTATGACATATTCAAAGATACTAAAAGAATTCAGATCGCTTGGAGCATAAATGAGAAAAATAAAGAAGAGAAATAGACAGAAACCAGTTAATGAAAGGCCTTTAAGCAATTAAAGAATTAGAACGTTATCAGGAGAGAAAAGTGGAGAGCTACAAAAAGATTTTGAACAAAGAAAGGAATGATCGTTAGATTTTTATTTTTCAGTAACTATAATGTGGGCAAAGGGTGGGTGAAAGGTGAGTGAAGAATACTGTTTATCTTGATTACTGAGCTTTGGCACTTCATTAAATTTTGTACTCAAGATGAATGCCTCACTCAGCTCATCTTGTCTCACTTGGTAGAACTGATGAAACTTGAATTGATTCAATATGTGAAGTGAGGGTTCTGACTTTGAGCAGCGGTGTAGAGAGTGGGGTTATTAACTAAGATAATAATGAGGGAGAACAGGTTTGGGGCAATACCAATGAATTTAGTTTTGAATGTGTTACATTTTAGATCTTGGAACATATGTATAGTTCTAAGCAGTTATTTGTAAGTACAGGTTTAGAGCTCAGAATAAATGTTGGGTTATAGAGAAATATCTGGAGCTATGAGTATAAGGATAGTGATTAAGACATGAAAATAGTGAAAATAACTAAGAGATAATAAGAATAAGGCAAAAAGAAGGCTAGGATAAAACCCCAAGGAACACCAGTGTTTAAAAGATAGGCAAAGAGGAAAGGCTCACAAATGAGACAAAAGGAATGGCCAAAGTGGCAGCAGTGCTCTTGGATACCCAGGAGATTTTAAGAAGAAAGGAAATCATTCTGTGACAAATGTCACTGACTGAGAAATTGAGTTAAGGTAAAAAATGTCCATTAAATATAGCAATAAGAAGATCATTGATTTATTGACATCAATGGAGATTTAAAATTAATTGGAAAAGATTGGGAAGTGAATAAGAAGTAGGAAAAGGAGGTCTGGCTGGCATGGATCAGTGGTTGAGCATTGACCTATGAACCAGGAGGTTATGGTTCAATTCCTAGCCAGGGCTCAGGCTGGATCCCCAGTGGGAGACATGCAGAAGCCAGCTGATCAATGATATTTTCTTATCATTGATGTTTCTATCTCTCTTTCCCTCTCCATTCCTCTCTGAAATATATATATTATATATGATACACACACACACACACACACACACACACACACACACTAAATTTTAAGTAGGAAAGAGAAAATAGTATTTTTAGCTGAAAGGTGACATGGAGTCAAGAGAGGGTATGAAGCATGCTTGAATATTGTTGGGAAGACTCCATTAGAGAAAGAGGTTGAAGATAATAAAATCAGTCTGAAAGCACACATGACAGAATTACCTTTGTACAGGAGGAAGAACATTACTTTCACATAACTTGAAGAAGGAGAAGATGAGTGTGGATACAGGAATTAATAGGTTTGATGGCAGGAAGATGGGGGAGTTTCCATTTTCAAGACATAAAGGGCAACATTGTCTACAAAAGGGATATGATGAAAAGGGGTTCTATAATAAATCTGACATGTCCCGAGACTGAACGTAACCTCCCAGAATTACCTGGTCATATAACTGCTTTAGTAAAAATGTTTTCTTTGCCCTCCACAAGCCCTGCTCACAGTTTTTGTGCATCTAGGTTAATACAACTTTGAAATGCCTCTTTCCCAGACCCCTCAAAGGTGTAAACACCATAAGAGGAGCACATAATCTTGCTAACTATCTTGTATTCCAATCCCCGCCTTGCTTTCTTAATCGCTATCCTTATACTCATAGCTCCATAGTCATATACAATCTTTATGTAAGATTCTTTATGTCCGCTTCTTAATTCCAAATGTATATGAGAAACCACATGACTGTCATTCTCCAAAGCATTGGAAATCTTGTTTCCTGGCATTGTCATCAGTTATACCATTCCCTACAGATTTGGACATTTCTTACATACAGAAGGAGAAGATATTAGAAACTCAAGGTCCCTACTCATCTTCTTTAGAAGTGGCCTTGAAGTTTAAATGTGACCTTTTTGAGTTGATTACCTGGCCTTCCTTTCATCATTCCAATGTCACCATTGAGATCAGAATTCCTGAGTTTCCCAGCCTCTTTCTAGGATCATTCTGAGCCTAGGGGGCAGTTCATTCCCTATCCAAAATCTTCCTCTTGTCTAGATAACCTCTTTATTTGCCCATTTGTCTCACAGAATTAGCATTCTTTTCCTGAACCATTTTTTTTTCTATCAACAATAAGAAAGTTATAGTTGGTAAAGAGTGCTATTTAGAGGAGCATGGGGGAAACGGAGGATGAATAAAGAAAAGTTGGTCACATGAATCTGATAGAGAGGAATGGAGAAGTCAAAAAGTTAAGGTCAGTAAAATTAAGGTGATTTAGACATTTTCATGTGAAAGGATATTGGAAAATTCTACTGAGAAGGAGTAGGAAAATCCCTTGAGGAAAGTACATCTAAGATGCAGTCTCCCCATTGATTTTAGCTAAATTTAATAAACTTGAATCAAATGCACTTTATAATTACAAAGTATTATCAGCTCATTGCTGATTATTTGGAAAGTATAAGGAAAAGTAAGAAAATAAAATGTGTCTACTATTAGCTGAGGAGATGTGCTTAAAGACTAAAAATGTAGATTAAGGGGAAAGAATAAGCTTAAGAACAGAAATAGTACAGAAGATAATTTTTTTTGTAGGAATGATGAATAGTGGTTAGAGCATTACTCTCTGTAATGAAACATAAAGTGGGAAATGGTAAACTACATTGCGGACAAAGGCCATGTCTTTTTTTAAAATTATTATTACTTTTTCCTAGTAGTATCTAGCATGAGGTTTAATGCAAGAATGAGTGAATGAGAAGCTTTCTGATGTTTAAGAGCATAAATTATTGAATCAGACAGGCCTCAGGTCTAAATTGCAGTTTCTAGCAACTTCTAGCTTTGTAACCTTGTACCTGGTGCTTAATTTCTTCAATCTTCTATTTCTTCATGTGTAAAGTGGAGAGAGTAGTACATATTTTGTCAGGTTATATTAGTTCATGTATGTAAAATGCTTAACACTTTACATATAGGAATAAACCTTTAATAGATAGTTAGCAATAATAATAACCATCAAGACAATAATTAATTTGGGATGATATTCTTGACAGGGACTTGGGTTTATTAGGTAGGCCTTGAAAAGAAAGTTTTAATTTGGCATCAGATAAGGGAATAATAGACCAGGGACTGAGGAACTAGCTGATGGCCATTTTAATAACCCAGGGTAGAAGCTGTGAGGTCAAATGAGAGTTGTAGCAATGGTAGTGGAAAAGAGGCAGCCGATTGAAGCAATGAAAGCTGGTAACAAATCATGATTTTGTGGAGATGGAGAAAGAAGAGTGAGAACTCAAAGATGATCTCCATTTCTGTGATTACAGAAAAGTCTCAACAGTGATCTCTTTTAACAATTGACCATTTAATTCTTTGTATAACTTTTATAACCCTCAAGTCAGGAAGTGTTAAGTGAGGTTCCTCCCTTGATGAGAAGATCTGCTAGTTACTCCTACACATCAGCAGTCTGTCCTTAGCCTTGGGTACTGCATGTGCTGAATGAGAAGCTAAGAACCTTGTTTGTGTATCAACTGCAGTTGTGTTTGCAATGGGAAGCAAAATGTACAAAAAAACACCTCCAGAAGGAAACATAGTGACTCAAGTTATCAAATGTATCTGGGTAAGTCCATGAATTGTTTACCTGCCTTTTTCAATCAAAGACAAAGCGATGCTATGCTGAGTGTAGAGACCTTCAAAACGTAGACATACATTTTTCTCAATGACCTCTGTTCTACATCTGTGCCCCTACTTAACTACTAAGTAAAAAAAAAAAAAAGTAACCATTTTTTAATTTGGAAAAAAATCTTCTGAAATGTAGTTATAAGTGTCCATCAGTAGATGAGTGGATAAAAGAGCAATGGTACATTTACAAAATGTAATACTTCTCAGCCGTAAAAAAGAAGAAAATGTTACCCTTGTGACAGTATGGATAGACCTGGAGAACGTTGTGCTAAGTGAAATAGCAATCAGAGCAGGATGATAGCAGTTGGCAGTAGGGGAGAGTGGGGGTGGGGTGGAGAGATTGAGCAAAAAAAGAGAAAATGAGAGAAAGAACACATTGACAAGAACAACAGTGTCGTGGCTGTGGGGTGGAGGTGGAAAAGGGTATAGGGAGAATAAATGATGATGGAAATTAAATTTTTAAAAGACATAAGAATAAATAAAATTATATCTGAAATATTTTGAAATTCAATGTCTGATTAAATCAAAGCATTGAAATAAGTCACTTGAAGTATGTCTGTTTCAGAGAAGGAATGATGAACTGAAAAGGTAGGGGATGGTTTCTTTTTGTCTCTCTTCTGAGGTCTATGTTCTGCCCTAGTTTGCTATTTCCAACCGTTTCAAGAACCGTTCTGGGGACATTCCAAAGCGACAGCACTGGCTGGACTGGGCAGCTGAGAAATACCCAGTAAGTTGGAGTTTCAGAAATATCTTATAAACATCTCCGTAACATCTCTCCCGATATCCAAACTGATTCCCTTCTGCGGCATTTAACCTCCTCTCTTACTGTTCTGGGTTATCTCTACTCCAAGTATGAAAATCAAGTCTATCAAATTAGCCTGTTTCTCCTTTCCCTTGTGTTGCAGAAGCCGCTCATTATGGATGTGAAGGCACTGACCAGGATACTATTCCTCTATATCCCATTGCCCATGTTCTGGGCTCTTTTGGAACAGCAGGTAAGAATACTTTTTTTGAAAGCCACCCCTCTTCCAGCCCCTACTCTCTCACAGAAAAGGGATTTCTCCTAATGGCATCCGTCTGCCCTAGGGTTCACGATGGACCTTGCAAGCCACCAGGATGAACAGGAATTTGGTGAGTTGAAGAGATTTTCCAAAGAGATGTTATTTTCTTTAATAATCCATATTTGGGAAAAATCAATTTCTTTGTGTTTTTGCCTGAATATAAACTTAAGGTCCTAAAACAGATGCCTTTAGCATGCAAACTCTGAGTAGGCAAAAATAAAGAAATTTAGTCTAGAAATAAAAATCAGAATCTTACCTTTAGAAATCAGAACAGATGGCTGGGAAAGGTTTAACTGTGTACAAGGAAGTATGGAGAGGATAGCAAAGGGATATAGCCCTAGGATAGTGATGGCTTTCTTCCATCTAAGATTACCCCGCACAGCAAAGGCAGTTTTATGGCCCCATCGCAGTCAAGATTCACAGCAGGGGACCTGCATATGGAATATTTTGTACATGGATAAGGAAAAATTGGGAAAGTTGTAAGCATTTTATCTCTTTTTCCAACTTCCATTATTTGGCAAACTCACATAAAGTTCCATCTCTGCTCTCAATTATTCCACTTTCTAGATTATTGTCTTATTTTTCTGCCATCACAGTTTTAAAGAGGGTAGGGTCTTATTAGCCAGCCTCTTTACAGCCTGTCAAATATAATTTTACCTTTTTCCTTCCTCTGGTTGTCCAGGATTTACCATGATTGCCCTCCTGTTGACCCTCTGGAGAACTCTGTGTATCAGTGGGAATCTTTAACCTCAACCAGATAGCTTGTCCTTCACATAATTACTACCCACAACTGCAGTTACTGAGATGAATAAAAACACACTGACTATTCTCTCCTAGGTTAAGGAAAGTATAGTACATAGAATGTACTAGCAAATAACCTGAAGCAAATAACTGTTCAGCCCACATATCCTTACATGCATGAGAGTGGCTGAACCAAAGACCTGGTGAATTTTAAGTTACTAGTATGTTTATTGCCTGTTAATTACCAAGATTGTTGATTTAGGCTTTCCTTGTCTTTGGCCACCTCTAAATTTAATTTATTATAATGTTTCAGGGTTTTATTGTGCTTCAGCCGGACCAGATGCAGGTAGGACACTTCTTTGTAGTCATGGGAACTTATTTCTTCCCTCATTTATACCTCTACCTATAGTATTAGGATTGCCAACCATAATTTGATGTTATTTTTCCTTGTATTGCTGAAGAGTATAAAGCATAGGGATGAAAATATTCTCCTTAAGTCCCACACTTCTCTTTTACATCTTCTGTTAAGTAAGTAGCTCCTGCTCAACTCCAGGGAGAGTAAGTTTTGAGCTCACAGAAAAAGTATAAGCATGGGACTTTTTTCTCTGGCACAGTATAATGGAAATATTGTCAAAGAAAGTAGAAGGCTTTGTTATATGAGCAACAAAGTCAGAATCTCTGTTCTTTGGTAACTCTTAGTTCTTTCTTTAAACGCTTTGTTCAATAATCCCCAATTCTTCCTTCTGTTTCTCCTGGCCATGACATTTTCCTTTGGGCTGTGGAAATGGAGAAGACAAGTGAAAATGGGAGCCCTGATTGATTGACAGAAACACAGGTTCAGAATGAAACTGGTTCCTTGAGATATCTGGAAACTAAGGTGCTATGCAAGGGAAATAGGTATAGAGTGACTAAGAGATATGGAATCATTTTGTACTTTGTCTGAGAAAAGTGTCTTTGGATATGAGAAAGGATGTGCAAAAGCAAGTAAGAGCACATACTCACACTTATGATAAAATACTTATAACTAATCTTTTTTACCATGGTATTACAGGTACTAAATCCCCTCCTGGTTCTTATCTTCATCCCATTGTTTGACCTTGTCATTTATCCTCTGGTCTCCAAGTGTGGAATTAACTTCTCGTAAGTGCTCATTTTGCCTGTATTCCTCCAGACTGACTCAATTTTTGCCCCGTTTGTGAAAGATTCAATGTCAATAGTTTTCTACTTAGTGATGAGTGGTTTTGGTTTATAGTTTTTTTCTGGTTTTATTTACCCACATTAGACTACACACCATTAACACCAGAGGATGGGAATTAGAACGAATTAATTCTTATTATAGGGAGTCTAAGCCATTACTGCCGACTGAACTGTGCAATATTGAAGGGGTATGTCTAAGTTTCATGGAAACTCAAGAGAATATGACAGTGGTCTCCTAAACCAATGTTTTGCTTTGTTCTTGAATGTGCCTCTTCAAAGAAGTCTAAAGCCTTTGATGATAATGAATCCCTTTAAATCTCCCATTGTCCCTATAAAACTGTGGCTCTCAACCTTTCTAATGCCGCAACCCTTTAATACAGTTTCTCAGGTTGTGGTGCCCCCAACCATAAAATTATTTTCATTGCTACTTCATAATTGTAATTATGGCTCTACAGCAGAGGTTCTCAACCTGTGGGTCACAACCCACAAGTTGAGAACTGCTAGCAGGGTCACCTAAGACCATCGGAAAACAGATATTTACTTTACAATTCATTAATAGTAGCAAAATTACAGTTATGAAGTAGCAATGAAAATAATTTTATGGTTGGGGGTCACCACAACATGAGGAACTATATTAAAGGGTGGTGGCATTAGAAAGGTTGAGAGGAGGAGAAACCAAGATGGCGGCATAGGTGAACACTGAAACTGCTGCCTTCCACAATTTAAAAATTACAACTAAAATACAGAACGGACACCATCCAGAACCTCAGGAAAGCTGGCTGAGTGAAAATTCGACAACTAGAAGTAAAGAGAGAGACTCACGAAGACTCAGAGGAGCTGTAAAAAGCTGAGGTACGGAGACATGCTTGTGGAGAGGACCGACGGAGGAGGGTCTGGCTGGCTTCCTCTAGCGGGAGGGAGATGGAAAATCCCAACTGCACCGAACCCCAGCTCCAGGAGAGACTCATATGGGGGAAACTGGACTGTTGTGAAAAGGAAGGAGTGCACAGAAACTTAGGGGAGCTGCTAAAGACAGAGACTGGAGGTGCGTGAAAGTGCGTGTGAAAGTGCATGCGAAAGTGCACACACAGAGCGCTGACTACTGAGTGTGCCGCTGGCTTCCTCTAGCAGGAGGAAAACAGAACCTCACAACAGCACTGAAATATAGGTCCAACTGCACTGAATCCCAGTTTTGAGCAAGATCCTGGGGACCCAGACTCATACGGGTCTCTAGAGTGCACGGAAACTCAGGGGAATCAAAAGGCAGAGGTCCGGAAGCTCACGCCTATGCACGCGCGTGGATCCGCAAAAAAACAGCCATCTGGAGGCAAGTGAGCACGCACAGACACAGCTGATCCTCACAACCAATTGGCTTGGAGGTCAATTTTCCCCAATCATAACAACAACAATCAAGAATTAACTATAACAAGACTGTACACACAGTTCACAAAGGGGTGCACCAAGAGTGTCTACCTCAGGTAACCAGGGAGACAGAGCTACTGGGCCACAAAGGACATTTAGCACACAAAGCTACTCTACCAACTAAGGGAAGCAGCAAAATGTGCAGAGACAAAAGAACAGATTACAAATGAAAGAAATGGAGGAAAACGAACGACTGGATATAGAGTTCAAAACCACAGTTAAAAGGTTTTCTAAGAATTTCCTACAAAAAATGGATAAATTTAGTGAGACCCAAGAGGAGGTGAAAAAGGACCAACGAGAAATTAAACATACACTGACTGAAATAAAAAAATATTATACAGAAACCTAACAGTAGACTAGAGAAATGCAAGAATCAAGTCAAAGATTTGAAATACAAAGAAGCAGAAAACACTCCACTGGTAAAACAAAAAGAAAAAAGAATAAAAAAATGTGAAAATAGTGTAAGGAGCCTCTGGGACAACTTCAAGAGTACCAACCTCAGAATTATGGGGCTGCCAGAAGAAGAGACAGAGCAAGATACTGAAAATCTATTTGAGGAAATAATGACTGAAAACTTACCCCACCTGGTGAAAGAAAAAGACTTACAAATCCAGGAAGCACACAGAACCTCAAACAAAAGGAATCCTAAAAGGACCATACCAAGACACATCATAATTAAAATGCCAAAAACAAAAGACAAAGAGAGAATATTAAAAGCAGCAAGAGAAAAACAGTTCATTACCTACAAAGGAGCACCCATACAATTGTCAGCTGATTTCTCAACAGAAACTATGCAGGCCATATGGGAGTGGCAAGAAATATTCAAAGTGATGAAGAGCAAGAACCTACAACCAAGATTACTCTACCCAGCAAAGCTATCATTCAGAATTGAAGGGCAGATAAAGAGCTTCACAGATAAGAAAAAACTAAAGGAGTTCATCAATATCAAACCAGTATTATATGAAATGCTGAAAGGTATTCTTTAAGGAGAGGAGGAAGAAGAAAATAGTAAAGGTAAAAATTATGAACAACAAATACATATCTATCAACAAGTGAATTGAAAATCAAGTGAATTGAAAATCTGATGAATAGAATAAACTGGTGAATATAATAGAATTAGGGGCATAGAAAGGGAATGGACTGACAATTCTCAGGGGGAAAGAGGTGAGTGGGAGTGCAAGGAGAAACTGGACAAAGATCATACACCTATCGATGAGGACAATAGGGGGAGGTAAGGACAGAGGGTATGGTAGGAGCCAGGTGGAGGGGAGATATGGGAGGAAAAAAGAGGAACAATTATAATAATCTGAACAATAAAGATTTTTTTTAAAAAAAGAAAAGAAAGTAAGGGGACCTGTAAGAATAGGGACAGAATAGTCCCTATTTACTGCTTTCTCCTAAGTGTTTGTTATTTGTTGTTCAGTTTGACAGAGTAGTGTTGTAAGCCTCTTCTAATTCCCAATTTAATAGCAATTTCCATTTAATGACCACTTTACCATATTCAAATGGCCTTTTATCATTTACTCATTCATTGAAGTGGGTTCAGCACCAAGCCATGCAAATGTAAAAGCACAAATCTTGCCCTTATGTTTCTTGCCCTCAGATGTTTACTGTTTAATAAGAAGGTGGAATGTGTGCCATATAATTATTACATGAGGTAAAATATGTTAGGTGCTCTTAAAATGGAGCAAAGTGCCAAGGAAGTGTTAGAGATGTCTTCTGCCAGGGTCACAGAAAACTTCGGAACAAAAGGAGAATAAAGTAATAATATATAGTGCCTCACATATGACCGTGTATGTTCAGTTAATCTGACTGCATACTATTATTTTTGTTATTATTACATGATGGATAGAAAAAACAAAGGTAAATGTGGGGAATGTGGCGTATTACAAAGAACCATTCAGTGTGACTCATGTAGAGGGAGAAGAAAAGATGTGTGAAGGGGAGTTCTAGGAAATACTTTGGAAAGTAATTGTGGTCAAATCAGGAAAGGGGTATTGGATTTTATTTTTTGAACTCTAAAGTTTAGATAAAAGTATCTCTCCCTCTCCTCTGCAGATCGCTTAGAAAAATGGCTGTTGGTATGATCCTAGCATGCCTGGCATTTGGAGTTGTGGCAGTTGTAGAGACAAAAATTAATGTGAGTTCAATAAATCTTAAGCTCCATAAATATAGGACCTTATCTATCTTGTTCACTTTTCTGATTCCCCAGGACCTAACATAGTATCTGCTTGAAAGAAGGTGCATAACTCATCCTATATAATAAAAGCCTAGGTAGCGTCACGTCCTCATGAGATGTCACCACAAGATGGCTGTGTGCACAGTGGAGGCGGGGCCTGGTGGCTGCTCCATGGGATGAGGCCTGGGGGTCCTACACCTCTGTGCAGTATAGAGGAGGCCAGTGCCTGCATCTCTGCCACCTCACATAGAGGAGGCAGGTCTTGGCGGAGGAGGCGGGTCTCAGCAGGGGAGGGCAGTTGGGGATGATCAGACCAGCAGGGGAACAGTTAGGCCTCAATCAGGCCAGCAGGGAAGTGGTTAGGGAGTGATCAGGCTGGCAGACAGAAACGGTTAGGGACAATCAGGCAGGCAGGCAGGTGAACAGTTAAGAGCCAGCGGTCCTGGATTATGAGAGGGATGTCTGAGTGCTGGTTTAGGCCGGATTCCGCAGCAATCGGGCCTAACCCAGCAGTCAAACATCTCCCAAGGGGTCCCAGATTGGAGAGGGTGCAGGCCAAGTTGAGGGACAGCTCTCCCCCCACCTATACATGAAGTTTGTGCACCGGACCTTTAGTATTTGTGATAAATGAGTAAGTACAGAGGTACCTGTGCTTGCTGCATTGAGCTGGTGTTTCCCCCTCCAGACTGAGCAATGAAAAGGAGGCTCAGCTCCCACCTGAGTGATTCAGAATACAGTGGTACCTCGAGATACGAGTTTAATTCGTTCCATAACCTTGAGGCGTGGGAAACTATGAGACGCTCGAGTTGCGGTAAACTGGTGGGTCATGTGCAGCCGGCTGATCCGCACGATTACTCCTATCTCAAATGTTGCTCGTATTTCAAAGCAAAAATCGCTCGCTCGATGGCTCGTATCTCAAAAATCTCATGTGTTAGGGCACTCGTATCTCAAGGTACCACTGTATATTGTCAAGGAATTTCCAAACACTTATATCTAGGTATCCAACCATCTCTTTGGAAACACTAGCTTATATGGTACCTTACCAGATACTTAACACAAATACCCTTTGGCAGATTGAACGGCCACTATTGGGGAATTATATATGAGTCTACAGCTGAGTCAAAAAGTATGAAGTTTGTTACCTGATATCTGTGCTTGCTGCATTGAGCTGGTGTTTCCCCCTCCAGACTGACTTCAGAGTTTCCTAAGCCAAATGGTCTTTAGTGGGAGAAAACTATCCTGACTTAGTTGGACCCATGAGGCTTCAGAGATAGGACTGAGATATCTGTTCTCTTTGTATTCACAGGGTTGGTTGTTAGTGATTCTGACATGTGTTCTCTGTCCTAAGGAAATGGCTCCACCCCAGCCAGGTCCCCAAGAGATTTTCCTACAAGTCTTGAATCTGGCAGATGATGAGGTGAAGGTTTCAGTGGTAGGAGATGACAATAATTCTTTGTTGCCAGAGTCCATCAAATCTTTTCAGGTGAGGTTTGGACTTGAAAGAATTAGAAACACATTCTGATTATCCACCAAAGCAGCAGCATAATATAGTGGTTAACTATATTATGCATTTGTGGAGCTTGCATTTGTGGAGTCAAAATGCCCCCGTCCAATTCCAATTCCATCACTCCTTAGTTATAAGACCCTGAACAAGTTATTGTATCTCTAAACTTCAGTTTAAGCATCTATAAAATGGCAACTATTTTAAAATCAGAAGTTATTGTAATGATAAGTATTATAATATGTAAATCCTATGATGAATATCCTAACTCATGAATATTTATGCATCCCTCTAATTACTCGTACAGTATATTCCTAAAAATGGAATTACTAGCTTAACAGATAATGTTGAGGTCCCACATGGGAAGCTATGAGGTTATGATGTCCAAAATGGGGTAGAAGGTGAGTGTGACAGGTTTCTCATTCTACAGAAAATGCCACACTATTCCAAACTTCACCTGAAGACAAAAAGCCAGGATTTTCACTTCCACCTGGAATATCACAATTTGTCTGTCTACACTGAGCATTCTGTGGAGGAGAAGAAATGGTACAGTCTGATCATTCGAGAAGATGGGGAAAGTATTTCCAGCATGATGGTAAGTTGAGGAGTGGTCTTGGTTCCAAATCGTTATCTTAGAGTGTGATGACTGCCTCATCAATAGCTTACCAAGGATATGCCTAATGATAAAATGTTCTGATTATTGGTTCTCTGTTGTTGGCTGTAACTGATTTTTACTTTCTTCTATTTAAGGTGAAGGATGCCGAAAACATAACAACCAATGGGATGACAGCTGTGAGGTTTGGATGTCAAGGAAACCCCAAGCCACTCTGTTCTCATGAATCTTGGGCCTCTTATGATCTGAGGGGCTTCGGATAATGAGTCCTAACATTCTAATTGTCTTGTGCAGGGATTCTCTCCTGGGATGTCAGGAGCATGGGTGTCAGAAGGCATTTTCCAGGATACAGAGCAGATAGGCTTGCTTTCCCAGGTGGCATTCAAAGATGACCGTGTATCTGTGAATGTCTCCTGTGCTCTGATGCATACATTTCCTATACTGAATTTTATCCACTTATCTTGTTCTCAGGAAAATAACTCAGTACTTTCCTCTTTTGATGATCAGAGAGAAATTTAGATGTAGGCAAATAATGCTTCATTGTTGGTAACTGAGCAACTCTTTTTAAGGTATAGTTTTTATTTTAAACTTATAGAGGCATCTTGGTGTAATTAAAGGTGATACATTTGGAGTCAAAAAGACTTGGTTGTGAATTCAGAAAAATCTGAAGGTCTTGTCAGACAGCCTGGGACATTTACAAAGATGGGACACTGAAGAGGTCATCTGCTTTCTGTGGCAGGAATCTGACTTGAAATGGACAGATGCACATGCCCATGGCCATCAAGATTAAGTGGTTGCTGTTAAGAGTTGATAGGACTTTCCTGGGTTGGAGAGCCACAGGAACTTTCAGAAGGGATGGAAAGGGAAAATTTCTAGATTAGTGCAAGATTATTTAAAAAGTCCAGGAGTCAATATTAAGGATTCTAGAGAGAATTTATCTTTTTATCCCATGGGACAAAGACAAACCCACAAGCTATCAAAATAGAAATGTATCTAAAACCCATACTTACAGGCCTAGATTCAGATAACTAAAAATATCATTCTAGAAGAGTCCCGGATTGTCTGCAGACTCCAAAACAATGATGACCTATTATGGGCTGGGAGTCTGAGTTTGCATAAGTCAAATCATTTATAAGAAGACAAAGAATCAGGTTTTTTCTTTTTCTCTGTTGATTAAAGGTATTACATATGTGTCCTTATCTCTGCATTGCTGCCACTCCACACTCTCCTGGTGTCTGTGTCCACTGATTATGCTTATATGCATGCATACAAGTTCTTTGGTTGATCTCTCCCCCTTACCCACATCCTCTCCGATCTTCCTTCTGAGGTTTAAGAATACTGGTATATATTTATATGTACATAATCATTTTTCTTAATGGAGTATCAGTTGGTGAATCCCACCATTATAAGAGGGAAAGATATTGGATGCCGCTAAGCTGGATTAGTGAGGAAACTCAGACTGCTATGGGTGATCATGATAGTGTCCATGCAGCTAGAGATCAGGTGAGGGTATGGCAGTTAGAAAGCTATTCCCTTAGGAATGAGAACATTAGGGACAGCTAAAACTACTGATAATTTTTACATTTCAGTTGATTTATTTATTCAGTTAACAATACACATGATGTAGCCTTTATGTACCAGGCACTGTTCTAGGCACTGGAGTATAATGGCAAACAAAAGAAAAGTCTCCTGCCCTTTTATCATGTGTTGTTGCTTGGGAAGGTTTGTCTGATCTGTAACCATGTCTCTACCCTTAGGTTCCTTAACACTTTGCATAAAGAGGTCAACATCGACCTGGGTACAGATATCTCACTTAATGTTGGTGAAGACTATGGTGTGTCTGCTTACAGAACTGTACAGATAGGAGAGTAAGTACATTCATTACCCTTGGGACATTTTACTTTCATCAATAAATTTTAAAATGCTTTCTTGGCATGTAGGTGGCAGTAAATCAAGATAGTAGGTATATCTTGGCTAATCTTGAGTATACACAGCTCTTTTTTGACCCTTGTCTCCTTCCCTTAGTCTCACCTTTCTCTACACAGATATATTGAAATCATGATTGCCATGAAGACCATACTATAGAGTTAATAAGGGAAGGTTTGCAAAGTTTATTATGGACTCTCGCTTCTATCCTTTGGTATTGTCTACTGTCACATCAGTACTTTGGGCTTATTCTTTTGGGTTTACCGTTTTATGCTGATAAAAATTAATAAGACTTAAGAGCCTGGTGTCCACAATAGAAGATGATTTGTGCCTTCTTTATTCAAGTTTAAGTTAAAAAGGATACCAGACAGACAATAAGGGGCTGAGACCAGGGGTAGAAAAATCTAGCATGAAAATAACTTACTCTTTGAGAATTCTCTTTTTTAGGAGAAATGGGTGGTTTTGCTGCTTGATTCACCATCAATAAAGAAATGAGATCATTCTTTCCTGTGATAATGGGGGTGCTTTTCTAAGCTGTGATGTTTATTCTCACCTAAACGCCTCCTGTTCCAGTTACCCTGCGGTGCATTGTAAAACAGAAGATGATGACTTTTTGCTGAATTTGGGTCTACTAAACTTCGGTGCAGCTTATCTGTTTGTTATTACTAATGTAAGTAGCTCATGGCCACCCCTGTGGAGCTGTATCTATGTCTGTGTCTATCCTGGAATCCAAAGAAGAAGATTTTGTAGCAAGATAGGATCACATATTTATTTCTAATGTAAAATGATAGATTCTAGTGACTTTATGACTAAGGTCTTCATATAGGACATAAAAAGAGCTATCATTGGCTGCAGGCACAGGTCTGGGAAAATGGAAGAACTAATTTATCTTGAGTCATTGCTATGAGGTGACATGGTTTCCTTCAGTCTCTAAGAAAACAAAGATTACTTGTCATTTTGACATATAATAACAAAATATTTTGCCATTTAAGGACTTTATTAATGTCGGTATCCAAAGTCAGACAAGTAAGTACAGTGTTACCAAAAGAAATTTCAAAAAACCCCTGGAACTGTAGAGATTGCTCAATCTCTTGAAGGTAGCAAAAGGATGAAAATATAAAGATGGGATAGATATAAGATCATAGAATGCCGTAGGTAAGGAATATTTACTTGAGAATACTGACAAATCAATTTCTTCTTTCCCTTGCTAAGAGTACCCATCAGGGTCCCCACGCTTGGAAGACAGAAGACATTCCAGCCAACACAATATCCATTGCATGGCAGCTACCACAATATGTGCTGGTGACAGCTGGGGAGGTCATGTTCTCTGTCACAGGACTTGAATTTTCTTATTCTCAGGTAAGTTTTTGCAAGTGGGAAATGGAAGAAGAGACAGGGCTTAGAAGATGGTGCATTATTTTCCTGTCACTACCTTAAATAGGTACGTGACCTGGCCAAGACCTTCATATATTTTGGCTTTAGATTCCTTATACATGATCCTAAATAGAGAGTCATCTTGATTCCCAAGATCATGGAAGTGCAGCATAGTAGTCTTTGGTATTTGATATCTAGGAAAAGATACTTAAAAATTAAGAATAAGGGCTGTGGAATCAAATTTTGACTGTACAACCCTTTGTATAATCTTGAGCAAGGGAATAATAATTTCTCTAGTGTTATTTTTTATGTATAAATAAGAATATTAATAGAACTTATCTCTTAGAGTTGTAATGAAGATTATATGAGTTAAAATATTTGATTTTAAGAGTTCCATTCTGTTATTACTATTAACATAATTAATACCCCTTGAATCAATGTGATAGCTGAACTCGATGGGAAAAGTTGAATCTGGAAACTTTTGTGGAAAAAGTTTTCTGGATAGATGCATCGTAGTGTAGGGATTTTGTTTATTGACAAACAAACTTGTGTCCTCTCTAGGCTCCCTCTAGCATGAAATCTGTACTCCAGGCAGCCTGGTTGTTGACAATTGGAGTTGGCAATTTCATTGTGCTTACTGTGGCACAGTTCAGCGACCTGGTACAGGTAAGGATCCAAGAGAAAGAGGAGCTTGTACCTATCTAAGTTTCCCCCTCCAAATTCCTTTTTTTCCTCCTCCTCCATCCATCCATCCCTCTGTCTTCCACCTTCCCCATAATAGATGAGTTAGATGCACACAGACATTGCTAGAAAAATAGACATATGTAAATATCAGTAATATCCACCATATACCCATGTGAGGAAAGGTCAGTGAGCCCAGTCTTCTTTTAGCAAACTTCTGTCTAAATGGTGAGCCTGGGTCAATCTGCCCTTCAGTTCTTGCCCTTTGAAGATTCCTGTAGTTTTAGGTTTCCACATATTTTTTTTCTTATATATATTTCTTCCTGCAGTGGGTCGAATTCACTTTGTTTTCCTGTCTCCTGCTGCCGGTCTGCCTGATCTTCTCCATCATGGGCTACTACTATGTTCCTCTGAAGTCAGAGGATATTGAGGAGCCAGCAGCTAAGAAGATTCCCCATATTCAAGAGAACACAATCAACCTGGAGACCAAAAACACAAAGCTCTAATGACTCCTGGGACTCTGCCCACTTCCAGATTCCTGATTCTGGTCTTGGTCATCAGTGAACTTCAAGCATTTTTTTTCTCTCTCATTTGGTTAGGGGAGTGAGGTGGCATCATATATGATCTGGTCTCCTCCACTTTTCTCCCATGATAGAGGCAGTTCTGCATTTTCTAGTCCATTAAAGAGCGAGACCCCTGAGACTCCATGTCTTCCCATCTATCAGTGAACTCAGTAAACCTTGTGTTGTGTTGGTAAAGCTAGCCTGATGGCCAAGAAAACACAAATGTATAATTCAGATTAGTCTCTGTGAGTATGCACAATTATGTGGGAATTCCTTTACCTGCTATTTAGAACTGAAGACCCCACTTTGTGAGGTGCTGATTTAGGGACAAAATTGCAGAATAAGAGAGAGATGGTTTTTCAAGTTTCTTCATAAGCAATGCAATTGAATTATTCACAAGGACCTCAAGAATTGGTATATCTGGTGTAACCTGGTGTAGGGTCTGGCTTATCAACTACCCAAGTTTGATAAAACTTTAGTAAAATTTTTTCAGTACAGAATAACAGACTGACATTTTATTAACATGGGAGAAGATACATCTTTTTTATAATTACACTATTTTATAACTACCAATCCAAACATCCCTTTCTCAGCACTGATAGATATTTGGAAATCAAAGATAGTGCACATTGGTAAATCTGGTTCTGGGAATAATTTGGATATACTGAATGGATATAAATTGTGGAAATCCTGATGAATCCCTCTTCTGCAGTGCACATTCTTCTTAGTGACTACAATGCTTTAGCTCAGGCTTATGTCCCATGGACAGTTGTATAGACACTAATTATAATTTTGAAACCCTGTCCTTTCAATGTTGTTGGGTCAGCTTTTTCTCATTATTACATCATGTCTTGCTTATTGCACCAAATATTTAATAACAGCAATATTTTTATGAATCCATCTTCTTTATTTTATTTTATTCCCTTCAGCCTCAAATAAGTGGCTTCATTTTGATAATTTTTCTTGTCTTACTTTCCTCACAATTTTTAAATATCATTTTTTTGCTTAGGCCTGGGAATTTCTTTCTTATTAAAACGTTATATTAATACTATAGGTTTGGGCTTCTAAAATGGTGATGCTCAATGGAGGGGAATGGTTCCATATGAGGATCTTAACACAATCGGGGGAGGAGGGGAGGGCAGGAGGTTAGAACATGAGGGTTTTTTGTTTGTTTGTTTCTGTGTTAATGAAAAGGTGAGAAATATTACCTTGCATGCAATAAATGAATCCTTGGACAGACAGAAATGGGAATGTCTTTACAGTATGTTACTAGGAAAAAAAGTTCAGAACCACTGTACAAGAGAGCCTCATTTTTATTCGTTTTGCTCCATTATTCTCATTTAGAACTATGTTACATCTCACACTGTAAACATAACAAGTAAGAGAAGTTGCTCCAGTTTCCCAAACATCGTATACTTTAGTTTTAGTGACCAAGGTTTCAGCAGTACTGAAGTGACAGCGGCACCATCCAGTTTCTCCAGATGCTGTATCTTGATGTGAACCAGAGCAGCTTTAACTCAATCTGCTCAATGAAATATTGTTTGAAGAGATGTTAACAGTGCTTGGTGAATAAAGTTTGTATAGACAAATATATTTGAGGAATGGGGCATATTCTATCTTTTTCTTAATGTTTGTATATTAAAAATTCTGAGAAATACTGCAGTGAAAACACTTTGTATAGCCTAACATGGTGTAGTGTTCTGCAGAACACTAGTTTAGGGAATTCTTACATATACCCAACTACAACTTCTTCTCTGAAACCTTCTACCACTTTGGTTCTTTTCTTTCTAGCCAACAAGAATAAGTGTATCCCCCTCTTTCAAGTTGCAGACCGTTTGCTATTTGTGGAGAGCTTTCACCTCTCCTTCCCAATCATCAAGTAAGTATTCATCAGGCTAAAGATTCTCAGTTTCTTCAGCTGCTCCTCACAGGTTGTAGTCTCTCCTTGCACTACCCAGTATTCCCTCTTCTGAAAAATATCTTTTTTTCTGAAATGCACCAGATCAGAATCCCTCTTCATATGTGTTATCTAGTGCCAAATAAAACATTCCAGAAGTGGTCTGACCAGAAGAACTAGGATGGATCACCATTTCTCCAAACAATACACATCTGTTAATACAGGTAACATTAGATGTTTGGGGCAACTACATCACAGTGAAGGCTTATATTCTAACCATGTGGTTAGCTAACATCTCCAGTTTTTTAAGAGAGCTACTGTTTATCCAAATACACATTTGAGTTCTACTATATTCCATTCACTAAGTTTGGTGCTGGAAAAACAAAGATGAATAATCTCCCTTACCTGTATGCAAACTTACCTCACTTACCTTGACTGACTGGCAAGACTGTAGAAAGTGTAAAGGCCTTGAAGAAGTAATGGCATATTGAGGAAGAATAAGAAGGACACTATGATAGGACTGGATCCTCCTTACTCAAATCCTTTTCTTAGAGAAAATCTCCAGCCACAACCCAAAAAAGGGGAAGTTCTAGATATTAAGTAACCCTTTCATCCTTAGAGTTTGGACCAAGGGTGGACTTTGGCAAAGTGGGTCCATCAGAGTCCCTCAAGAATTTAAAATTGAGACAAAGGTTCAGAGAGTTAGGGTACTTTAACTGAAAGGTGTGTAGGTTTTTGGGGGTAGAGGTGTTGGCATCATAGCAACTTTGTATAAGCAAAAGTTACACTGGGTCAGAATTAGAATCCTGTGACACAAGGTGGTCAGCGGAAAAGACAGATGAGCAAATACAGAGAGAAAAGTGGAACTGGCCGAAACCAGTTTGGCTCAGTGGATGGAGCGTCTGCCTGCTGACTGAAGGGTCTTGGGTTCAATTCCAGTCAAGGGCATGTACCTTGGCTGCGGACACATCTCTGTGGGGGGCCTGCTGGAGGCAGCTGATCAATGTTTCTAATTCTCTATCCCTCTCCCTTCCTCTCTGTAAGAAGTCACTAAAATATATTAAAAAAAATTTTTTTTTTTAAAAAGTGGAATTGCTTAAAAGAAAGACAAAAAAAAAGAGCACTAGAAAGAGACAAAAACAGACAAGAGGATAGACATTCAGGGAAAAGATATGAAGATAAGGAGACAGAATATCAAATGGGAAAGAATGGAACTCAAGAACTGGGATGGGCACACTGGAAGGATTCAGATGACTCCACGTATCTGCTAACGCAAACACCACAGAGCCTCTGTTACAACAAAAGAAGCCATTACCCTTCATGACTAATGATGATCCTGCCTTACTTACAGACCCTGTAATGATTCCATTTGAGGTGCTTTCCTGGCAAGTGAGTACCAATTCTCCTCATGCCCTGCTCCACTCTTCTTCATTGCCTCCACATCTATAACTGTAGACAAGTCTTAAAACATCCATGGGGAGCAAGAGGGCAGGGCTGCATGGCAAGAATTACAAATTTGCACTAATGTTTATCAGCAAGAACCTGAGGAATATACATGGAACTGAATTATGAGTATGCTAGACCAGAGATGGAAAAAAAACATCAGTTTATTATTATATAGGTGCACTTAACAGAGATTCTAGACTCAATGTGCTATCACATGCAGTTGGTAGAGTTCTACTTATCTTCTATTTTTGTTGTTAGTAGACTGAAAATTGGATTCACTTCAGGCCTCTGCTGAGTTGTGATGCCTGCAGAGCAGCTCTATTATAAGACATAGATCTGGACTAATGATTTGGCAGGATAGTCAGGGACATGAAAGGGATAAAATGAGGATTGGTAACAGGTTGTTCTAGAGAAAGAGTTATGTGAAGGGATATCTCAGCATGAAATAGTGTCAGAATATTTGTGTCCTATGTAAATGCCACCAAAGAGCCTTTGCTTCACACAAAATTTCCTTTATCCAGATAAACATAATGCCCCTCTTATTTGTAGAGGAATGAATAGAAAGAGTTAGGAAGATGAGAACATTAGGGTGGATTTGTTATGTACAGTGGTACCTCGAGATACGAGTTTAATTCATTCCGTAACCTTGAAGCGTGGGAAACTATGAGACGCTCAAGTCTCATAAACTGGTGGGTCGTGTGCAGCCAGCCGATCGGTGCGATTACTCGTATCTCAACTGTTGCTCGTATTTCAAAGCAAAAATTGCTCGCTCGGCGGCTCATATCTCAAAAATCTCGTATGTTAGGGCACTCGTATCTCGAGGTACCACTGTATTACCTATTGAGCCATCCCTGCCCCAAGGACATGCTTGTCATAATGCTAGTGTCGAAGGGCACGTAATAAGAAAAGAGGCATAATTGTTTAATAAGTATTCACCTGACTAACTATAGATAAGAAGTTTTCTAACAGACCCTGGGAAACTGGAGGATGAAACAAGGCTGTAAAAAGATAAGATGCCTTGATGGGTCCATTATTCAGAAAAGAAATGCATTTTGAGAACTGACCAAGGACAGGACATGCTTTGATTTAGTTGCTATGGCAGGATGCTGACACTTCTCTTCCCCCCAAGAGTTTGCCTCAGGAATGCTGACCTTTTTCTGGTCCCAGGAACAGGCTGAGCTATTTGTAACATCATAGAAGATTAGCTATCTTGTTATCGGACTTAAGAGCTCCTGAAAGCTGGACTGTAGACCCTCTCCTCCCTTTTCCCTGTAACATTCATAGCTTGAAGCTGCACTATCTATATGAAACCCTAATATGCAAATCGACCAAATGACAGAATCACTGGCAGAACAACCAGTCACAATGACACACACTGACCACCAGGGAGCAGATGCTCAATGCAGAAGCTGTCCCCTGGTGGTCAACGCTCTCTCACAGTGGAAGCATTGCTCAGCCAGAAGCCAACTCACAGCTGGAGAGCACAGCAGTAGTGGCAGGAACTTCTCCTGCCTCCACAGCAGTGCTATGGCACTACTATGATGTAAATGTAGGTATACTTAAAGTTGTCCCAGAGGCTTCTTAAACTATCTTCAGAGTTTGGGATTCTTCTTCTTTTTGCTCTTCTGGTTGAGTATTTTTTTTGCTTTCTCATATTCCAAATCATTGATTTGATTCTTGGCCCCCTCCAGTCTACTGTTGATTCCCTGCAAATTATTCTTTTTAAAAAAATATATTTTATTGATTTTTTACAGAGAGGAAGGGTGAGGGATAGAGAGTTAGAAACATCAATGAGAGACATCGATCAGCCGCCTCCTGCACGCCCCCTACTGGGGATGTGCCTGCAATCAGGATACATGCCCTTGATCGGAATCGAACCTGGAACCTTTCAGTCTGCAGGCTGACACTCGATCCACTGAGCCATACTAGTTTCAGCTGCAAATTATTCTTTATTTAGTTAGTGTATCCTTCATTTCTGATTGCTCCTTTTTCATGTCTTTTATGTTTTCACTAATTTCTTTGAAATTCTCACTAAGTCCCTTGAAGCTCTCATTAAGATCCTTAAGTAGTCTTATAACCATTGTTTTGAACTCTGTACATAACAGTTTGCTTGCTTCCAGTTCATTTAGTTCTTTTTCAGGAGCATTTCTTCTATTCTTACATTTGTGACATTTCTTTGCATATTTTGGCATTTCCCTGTGTTTGTTTCTATGTATTAAGTAGAGTCGCTGCTTGTTTAAGAGATTTCAGTTAAGTCTAAAGCCTGAACCATATGGAAAAGACACTGCAAATAGCTTGGGTAGGACTGCAAATTAGATGGGTGGGGTCTCAGGGAATTCCCTGGGTGGTGCAAACAGTGTGACTCAGGTTGTTGGAGACTCAGATATGGTACCTTCCAGTGAGCTCTGTGATGATGAGGGAGGTCTTGGCCTAGGAGCAATAACCTCGGCAAGCACTCTTTTTCTGGAGAAAGCCACCCCTGAGTTCTTACTCTGATGCTAGACAATCCAGTTCCTCCCCACATGTCCCTGGATCTCTCCACGCCACTGCCCCAGCACTGGAGTTCAGAGGAAGCTAGTCCAAGGAAGTCAATGTGTTGGCCCTTTAAGAGAAATTGCCAGAGTTTCTAAGAACTGTGTCATTCAGCCATAATCCCACTGGATTTTATAGCCCAAAATTACGGGGCTTTTCTTCTCAGCATTGGAAACCTGAGCTTATGGGTCTGGTTTGGGTTGGGACTCCTTGCTCCTCATGGGAGGCCTCTGTATCTTAGATAAGAACACACCACATGTGGGTGTCAGACCAGTCCATTCCACTCCTCCATCCCTCCTACCAGTCTTAATGTACTTTCTTCTTTCTCTAGTTGTAAGGCTTCCATTCAGCCATGTTTCGGGTGGTCCTGAGTGATGGTTATTCTGTATTTTAGTTGTAAATGTTTTTTAAAAATAAATTTTTATTGATTTCAGAGAGGAAGGAAGGAGAGACAGAAACATTAATGATGAGAGAGAATCATTGACAGGCTGCCTCCTGTACAACCCTGATTGGAAATCAAGCTCACAACCTGGGCATATGCCCTGACTGGGAATTGAACCGTGACCTTCTGGTTCATAGGTCAACATTCAAAATTATTTGTAATTTTGATGTGGTTGTAGGAGGCAGTGAGTACCATGTTTAACCTACACTACTTTATTGGCTCTTGCCCAGGTCACTGAATTTCAAAGTAAGAAATCTTCATGTATTCAGGCAGAATAAGTTAATATTTAAATATTTAACCAGTTATTGAACTTCAGTGTGCATGAGAAACTCTGAGTTGATTTGTTGAAATATTACTGGATTTATACCCAATATTTCTAACTTAGTAGCTGTAAAATGGGGCTAAGAATTTGCATCATAACAAATTCCCAGTTGATACTAATGCTGCTGATCCTGGGAGCATACTTTAAGAACAGCTGATGTATGAGAAGTGAAGAAAGAAAATCCCCAGAGATTGTACTCAGTCTTGTCCACAGCAACATTTAATACTGAAAGATAATGGAATAAATATTACACCAAAATGTGGTCAAAATTTTAGGGCCACTGATAGTTTTCATAAACATAAACAAACTCAAGGAAGATTGCCTTTATGAGAACTTATTGCAAAAGCTTTGTGATAACGAAGTGATGAATAAAAATAAAGAACTTGGGAATTAATAGGCTGCGTTAGATATAAACCAATACTAAGTATGAGAATGTGATTCTAAAGCACCTTATAAATAGAAAGCTTGATAAATCTAATACTTATGTACACAGAAACAGAATAATATATCTCATCTATAAAGAATAAAATATGTAAACTGAAATTTGAGCCTCTCTTTCATAAGGGCACCAACTTTAACTTAAAAAGAAACTGAACAAAATTAGTAACAGCTTACTCTTGGACACTATTCTGAAAATCATTTATTTCTGATAATAAAATCTAAAGGGTACAGTATATTCTTTGGATCAGAGTGACTAAAGTTTGTATTTACTAATTCAGGTTCAGATGAGGTGTCCAGTAATACAAAACTCATCTACGTTCTATCTTACCTACAATTTCTTTGCTGTAGTTTCCTGCTATTCCAAGGTAAAGAAATTAAAACTTGTGCTGTCAGTCTAATGACTTACCTGAAATGTAAATCTTTTTGTTTGTCAAAAATTGTGAAATATGTTTGAGATAATGAAAGGAAATCCAAAGCCTGGCTAGTTTGCATCTTGATGTAGCTGAATTTAAAATGAACTCTATAAACACTATCTTTCATGAAACTCTCTCCATGAACTCTACCCCAAGAAAAGCATACCATTTTACTCTACAGAATTATAAAAGATGAGAACAGCTTTTGATTTTTAAGATGGCTATCAGAAGTCTTTGTAATCCCTTCTTTAGATGTTGAAAAATAATCTTGAATAAAAAATATATTTTTCAGGTTTTCTAGAATAAATACACTGAGAAATTTGTTTACTTTGACAACAAACTGAGATGAAAGGTAAGGAGCAGAGGGATTGGGAGAAATAAGAGTTTCTAACATTCTCTCTCTCTCTCTCCAGGAAGTCTATTTGAAACCTTGAGTTTTAAAACACAGTAACTCCAACTCCTTTGTCTTTTTTGATAATATGGGAGGGCTCTTTTATAAGACAAAATCTCTTGAAATGAAAGATTTGAAGTTTAACAAAATCTTTACTTTCATTTCAACTTCCTTTCTTATGTTAAAGTCAAGTAGAAAAGGCATTTTAATTAAAATTAGGATTCATATGAACACATTTTGAAAGGATTTCAATCACTCATTATATATGTATGTACAGAATACACTTGGGGATGATGTTCATCTAGTATATTTAAGATTTTTATTAAGGTATAGATATATCAGATTACACCCATAAATTTACAATTTAATGATTTTTAGTAAGTTTACAAAGTTGTGTGACAATCATCATATTCAATTTTAGAAAATCTCCATCATCTCTTACCCATTTGCAATGAATTTCTTCCTGCCCCAGTCCCAGGCCACCACTAATCTACTGTCTCTATAGATGTGTCTTTTCTGGACATTTCATATAAATAGAATCACACAATATGTGGTCTTTTACATCTGGCTTCTTTCACTTTGCTTAATGTTCTTGAAGTTCATCCACATGAAGCATGTATCAGTTATTTGTTATTTTCTATTATAGACTAGAGGCCCAGTGCACAAAATCTGTGCATGGGGGGCGGTGTTCCTCAGCCCAGCCTGTACCCTCTCTAATCTGGGACCCCTTGAGGGATGTTGGACATTCTTCTCACATTCCAGGACTGCTGGCTCCCAACTGCCCTCCCTTGTAGGACTGGGTCCCTCCCAACTATCCTCCCCCGCAGGCCTTGACCCTACCAATTGCCTTCACCTGCAGCTTGGTCCCCTCTAACTGCTCACCCCTGCAGGCCTGGCCCCCTCCAACTGCCCTTCACTGTAGTCCTGGTCCCAACCAACTGCCCTCCCCTGCAGTCCTGTTCCCAACCAATTGCCCTCCCTTGCAGGCCTGCTACCCCCAACTGCCCTCTCCTGCTGGCCTGGTCTCCCACAACTGCCTTCTTCTCCTGGCTCAGTCACCTCTAACTGCCTTCCCTGTTGACTTGATCATCCATAATTGCCCTCAAATGCCCTTCTCTGCAGGCCTGGGTCCCCTTCCCCCCAACTTTCCTCCCCTGTAGGCCTGGGTCCCCCCAACTGCCCTTCACTGCAAGTCTGGTCCCCCCCCCCCACAACTTTCCTCCTCTGCTAGCCTAGTCACCCCAACTGTCCATCTCTGCAGGTCATCTTGTGGTGGTCATCTTGAAGTGGCCATCATGTGTTCACATGGGGGCAGCCATCTTTGATCACATGGGAGCAGCCATCCTGTGTCTTGCTGTGACAGTCAATTTGCCTATTACTATTTTATTAGATCCTCCAACTGCTCTCCTCTGCTGGCATGGTCAACCCTAACTTCCCACAACTGCCTCCTCTGCAGGCCATCTTGTGGTGGTCATCTTGTATCCACATGGGGGCAGCCATCTTGACCACTTGAGGGTGGCCATCTTGTGTCTTGGTGTGATGGTCAATTTGCATATTACTCTTTTATTAGATAGGATACACCACATTTTGTTCACCCATTTACCAATTGATGGAAATTGAGATTTCTTCCCTACTTTTTACAGAGAGGAAGGGAGAAGGATAGAGAGTTAGAAATATCCATGAGAGAGAACCATCATACATATAAGGACTATTTGAGTCTTAACTCTGTTCCATTGATCAATATGTCTATTTTTATGTCAGTACCACACTACTGATCAATGGAACAGAGTTAAGACTCAAATAGTCCTTATATGTATAGTAAATAAATTTTTGACAAAGGTATTTTTAGACATTTCAATGGGGGAAAGATAATTTTTTTTACAAATGATGTTGAGTCATTTTATCCATATGCAAAAAGATGGATTTAGACCCTTCCTACCATTTAAAAATAATTTTAAATGGGTAATAGGTCTAAATGTAAGAGCAGAAACTATAAAACATGTAGAGAAAAGCATGTCCTTGGATTAGGTAAAGAGTTACCAATAGCATTATCTTTAAGAGAAAAAAAATTATAAATTGGACTTCATAAAAATGCAAATCTTTTGCACTTCAAAAGACACCATGAAGGAAATGAAAACACAAGCCACAAACCATATTTCTGGTGAAATACTTATAACCAGAACATAAATCACCAATATTAGGAATGAAATAGGAAATATTACAGATACTGCAGACATTAAAAAAAAAATAAGGGAGGAAGTGCTACTACAAACAACTTTATGCTGATAAATATTACAACTTAGAAGAAATAGAACAATTCCTTAAGTACCAGAAACCGCCAAATTTTAACTAAATTAGACAATCTGAATAGTCCTATAATCATTAAGGAAATGGAATTTTTAATTGAAAAACTCTCCAAAATGAAATTTCAAGACCCATATAATCTCACTAGAGAGATCTAGCAACTCTCTATAGCAGTGGTCAGCAAACTGCAGCTCGTGGGCCAGCTTCTTTGGCCCCTTGAGTGTGGCTCGTCCACAAAATACCATGGCCTGGGCAAATCTATTTTGAAGAAGTGGTGTTAGAAGAAGTTTAAGTTTAAAAACTTTGGCTCTCAAAAGAAATTTCAATCGTTGTACTATTGATATTTGGTTCTGTTGACTAATGAGTTTGCCAATCACTGCTCTAAAGGGTAATTAACACTTACTTGACATAATCTATTCCATATAATAGAAGAGGAGGAAATATTTCCCAACTCATTCAGCAAGCCAGAGCAGAGTCTAACGAAGAAATTACAAAAACAAACAAACAAACAAACAAACAAAAACTACAAACATCCCTCCTGAACTTAGATGGAAAAATTCTTAACAGAATACTACCAATATTTTTAAATATAACATAATTGTACACCATGAATAAGTAGGATTTATTTCAGGTATGCAAGACTGGTCCTCAGAATAGTCAAAACAATCTATAGCTTTATAATACATTTTTAAAATTGGAAGGTATGAGTCCTCCAATTTAATTTTTCAAGATTGTTTTGACTATGTCTGCAATATCTGGAATATTTCCTACTTCATTCCCAATATTGGTGATTTATGTTCTATTTTTGTCAGTCTTGTTAGAAGTTTATCAATTTTATTGATATTTTGAAGAACCAACTTCCTGTTTCCTTTATTTTTTTTTTCTACTTCCAATGTTATTTTATGCTCTTATCTTTATTATTTCACTAGAAGCCCACTGTCCACCTTTGAGTCACTGGACCAGCCCTGCCTCACTCCCTGGGCCCCACAGCAGCCATGGCCGCTGCTGGTCTGGCCCTGCCTCCCTCTCTAGCCCAAGCAGCAGCTGTGGCTGCTGCTGATCAGGCCCTCCCCCAGTGCAGATGTGCAGAGGCCCTTGTCACCCTACCCCCAGTGCTATGTATGCAACCTCTTCCTGTCCAGTCGACCCATTATGGCATCCCGGTTAGTTAGCATATCTCTCTATTTTTTATATATATTAGAGGCCCGGCGCACGGAGTTGTGCCCCAATGGGTGTCTCTAGACCTCGCCTGTAGGGATCGAGCCAAAACTGGTAGTCCGACATCCCCTGAGGGCTCCCAGATTGCGAAAAGGTGCTGGCCAGGCTGAGGCACCCCCACTGGTGCACAAAATCCGTACACATTAAAAGGGGATTAATTAGAGGAAATAATATTGCTATTTGCCTTTTCTCTATAATAGAAGTGTCAGAGATGAAAGAAAATTAGTAAAATGTACATGAACATCTTCCTCCTGCAAGAGTCTGGGGCATGCCACAGGACCCAGAGTCAAGTTTCTGCCCACCTGTGCACGCCTCAAAATTGCACAAGACCCAGACTCAGCTGGGCCCCAACCCCATCAAGCCCCACTGGGCAGGAAGCACAGCCTGAGGTTCCCTGTCAAGCCCTGCCGGGCAGGGTGAGTGCGGCCTGAAGTCCCCGGCCCCCGCCAGGCACCATGCAGCTTCAGGACCCAGCTGATTGGTCATTATGGAATCACAGTGTGACAACCATTTGCATATTAGCCTTTTATTATTATGATAGATTCCTTTGGCTTGATTTTCTAATTTCGTAAGGTAAGAACTTAAGTTATTGATATGATACTTGTCCTCATTTTTTATGTAAGCATTAGAGGCCCGATGCATGAAAATTCGTTCAAGAGTAGACCTTCCTTCCCCCAGCTGTCAGCACTGGCTTCCCTCCATTACTCAGGACCCAGGCTACTTCCCTCCTCTGGTCACCTGCAGGCAGACATCTAAGACCCAGGCTGCTTCCTTCCAGCTACCTGCAGGCACCTGAGACCCAGGCTGGCTTCCCTTAGGCTGCTCGAGGACATCTGGAAGACTTCTGGTCTAATTAGTATATTACCCTTTTATTATTACTAGAGGCCCAGTGAGCATGAAATCGGGCATGGTTAAGATTCCTAGGCCTAGCCTGGCCTTCATCGCTGGCTTCTACTGGCCTGTGACACTAAGTGAAGCTCCCCACCGCAGGACACTCCATGATGCTCGTGGCCCCTCAACTGCACCACAAAGCTACCCCTGCCCTGCCACTGCTCTGCAAAACTCTCCCCCTGTCCCACAACTGTTCTGTGAGGATCCCCCTGCCCAACTCCTCTGTGAGACTGCCCCTGCCCCTTGACTGCTTTGCAAAACTCCTCCCCACCCCCCGCCCCTTAACTGCTTCATAGAGCTTGCTGCTGCCCCGCGAAGCTCACTGCTGGACGCTCTGTGAAAATCCAACCCCATCACTGCTCTGCGAAACTCTCCCCACCTCACGACTGCTCCATGAAACTCGCTGCTGCCAGGTGACTGCTCCACGTAACTCCTCTGGCTCTGCGATTGCTCGGAGAAACTCCCCCACCCCAGGACTACTCTGTGAAACTCCCTGCTACCTGGTGACTGCTCTGCTAAGCTTGCTGCCACCCCGCGAAGCAGCCCACCGCTGCCACTGCCACTTAACAGTCCCCAGTCTGGCCTGTCACCCCCCCCCCCATGGCAAGTGGCTCAGGGGGCAGGGGGACAGAGAGGTGTTCCACACACTTCAAGGTGACTGGTCATCCATTTGGCCATGATGGCACCTGGCTCTTTATATATTAGGATAGATTTTAGTGCTATAAATTTCCCTCTCAGCACTGCTTTATTTGCATCCCACCAGCTTCAATATGTTTTCATTTGTATTTAGTCCTATAAAGTACAGTGGTACCTCGAGATACAAGTTTAATTCATTCCGTAACCTTGAGGCGTGGGAAACTATGAGATGCTCGAGTCGCGGTAAACTTGTGGGTCGTGTGCAGCCGGCTGATCCACGCAATTACTCCTATCTCAAATGTTGCTCGTATTTCAAAGCAAAAATCGCTCGCTGGACGGCTCGTATCTCAAAAATCTTGTATGTTAGGGCACTCGTATCTCGAGGTACCACTGTACTTTTTATTTCCCTTTAGATGTCTTTGACCCATAATTATTTATGTGATGTTTTATTTCCAAGTGTTTTGAGAGTTTCCTATTGACTTTGTTATAGAATTTCAGTTTGATTCCATTATAATCAGAGCTCACACTCTGTACGATTTCAATTATTCTACATTTGTCAAGCGTTGTTTTATGGTATGTTTTTTTTTTTCTATTTGATAAATGTTTTACAGGCAATTGAGAAAAAAATGTATTATTTTATTGTTGGATGATCTGTTACATATATGTTAATTAGATCCTGTTGATTTTCTCATTCAGATCATCTATATCCTTGTGATATTTTTCCTAATAGTTCTATGAGTTGCTGGATAGAAGAGGTGTTAACATTTCCAACTATGATCATAGATTTCTTTTTTCTTTCAGCTTTATCAGTTGTTGTTACATGTATTTGAGGCTTTGTGGTTTAATTTTTACACATTAATATATTGTGTCTTCCTAGCAGATTGATCTTTTTTGATTCATCAGATAATGTCCCTTTTGCTCTCTGGTAATTTTCTTTGAAGTCTACTTTATGGAATATTAATCCCCATCCTCTTTCAACTTACCAGTGTATGAATTTGAAATAAGTTTCTTATATGCAGCATACAATTGGGTGGGTTTTATTTTTTAATCTACTCTGCCAATCTCTGTCTTTTGATTGGTATATTTAGGCCATTGACATTTCAGTTAATTATTGATATGCTTGCATTTTAGGATGCTATTTTATCATTTATTTTCCATATGTTCCTTTTGGTTCTTATTGTTCTATTATCTATCTTTCTGCAGATTACTTATATGGATTATGATATTTTTATAGCACTTTTGAATTTGTCTCTGTATAGTTTTCATAGTGATTGCTCTGAGTACTACTTATAACTATGTACTGGTATCACCATTTACCACTTCAATTGAAGCATTGAAACTTCACTTCCATTTAGGTCCCTTTACATTCCCATCTTTAAATTTTATTGTTTAGAATATTTTATGGCATTATACTTTTGTTTTAATATTTGAATATGACATAAAATCCATAAGGAAAAAAAATTTCTATTGTATGGACTCATGCTTCTGCTCTTTCTATTGTTTCTTTTTGCTTCCTGGTGCTCAAAGTTTCCTTCTTTTTGAAGAATTTCCTTTAGCTAATCTTTCAAGGGTAGTTTTGCTAGTCACAAAATTTTTTAGTTTTCATTCTCTCTTCATTCTGATAGTTTTGCTAGATACAGAATTGTAGGTCACCAGTTCTTTTCACTTAGCACTTAAAAATATTTTGTCATTTCTCCTTCATGTTTTCACATAAGAAATTCATTGAAATTGGTATTTCCCTACAAGGAATGTATTGGTTTTCTCTGGCTGCTTTCAGTTTGTTTTTCTTGTCTTTAGTTTTCAAAAACATATGATGTATCTTGGCTTGAATTCTTTGGGTTTATCCTGTTTAGAGTTAATTCCACTTGTTGGCTTTCTAGGTTGATGGTTAATATCATTCATCAAATCTGAGAAGTTTTCAGCCATTATTTCTTCAAATGCTCATTCATACCCACTTTTTCTTCTCTATTTTCTAAGACACCAATGATATAAATGTTGGATATTTTTTGGTCTAAGGCCTTGTTCTTTTCTTTTTCTAGTCTATTTTCTCTCTATTGTTTAAATTGGGTGAAATCTATTATTCTGTCCTCGAGGTCACTAAGTCTACCCTCCGTCATCTCCACATTACTATTGAGCCCATCCAGCAAGGTTTTTGTTTTTGTTTTTTAATACCCACCTGAGGATATTTTTTCCATTGACTTTCAGAGTAGAAGGGAGGGAAGAGGCTAAGAGAGAGAGAAACATTGACGAGAGAGACATATCAATTGGTTGCCTCAATTGGGGATAGAACTTGAACCAATTGCCTTGACTAAGAATTGAATCTGAAACCCATTGGTCCATGGTCATACGCTCTGACCACAAAACTGGCCACGGCAACCTGATGAGTTTTTATTTCTATTTTATTTTTCAGCTCTTTATTTTATTTCTTGTTCATAAACTTCTATTTCTTTTGGGAGGTTTTCTATTTTTTGATTTAAGAGAATTTGTAATTGTAGCATTTTATAATGTCAGCCTTCCAATTCTTATCAGATAACTCCAACATTTGATTTATCTTAGTGTTGGCATCAGTTGATTTCATTTTTTTAAATTAAATCTTTATTATTCAGATTATTACATTTGTTTCTCTTTTTTCCCATCCATAGCTCCCCTCCACCCAGCTCCCACCCTTCCCTCTACCCTTATTTCCCTCCAGTTGACCTCATCCATAGGTATATGATTTTTGTCCAGTCTCTCCCTGTATACCCATCACCCCTTTCCCCCTGAGAATTATCAGTCCATTCCCTTTCTGTGCTCCTGATTCTATTTCTATTCACCAGTTTATTCTGTTGATGAAATATTTAATTCACTTAATTTTTAGATTCACTTGTTGACAGATATGTATTTATTGTTCATAATTTTTTGTCTTTTACCTTTTTCTTCTTCCTCTTCTAAAAGAGTACCTTTCAGCATTTCATATAATACTGGTTTGGAGTTGATGAACTCCTTTAGCTTTTTCTTCTCTGTGAAGCTCTTTATCTGCCCTTCAATTCTGAATGATAGCTTTGCTGGATAGAGTATTCTTGGTTGTAGATTCTTGCTATTCATCACATTGAATATTTCTTGCCACTCCATCTGGCCTGCATCGTTTCTGTTGAGACATCAGCTGACAGTTGTATGGGTGCTCCCTTGTAGGTAATGAACTGTTTTTCTCTTGCTGCTTTTAATATTCTCTTTGTCTTTTGCTCTTGGTATTTTAATTATGATGTGTCTTGGTGTAGTCCTCTTTGGATTCCTTTTATATGGGGTTCTGTGTGCTTCTTGGACTTGTAAGTCTATTTCTTTTACCAGATGTGGGACATTTCAGTCATTATTTCTTTAAATAGGTTTTCAGTATCTTGCTCTCTCTCTTCCTCTGGCACCCCCACAATTCTGATGTTGGTACGCTTGAAGCTGTCCCAGAGGCTCCTTACATTATCTTCACATTTTTGGATTCTTTTCTCTTCTTGCTTTTCCAGTGGAGTATTTTCTGATTCTTTATATTTCAAAATTTTGGCTTGATTCTTGCCTTTCTCTAGTCTGCTGTTAGGACTCTGTATAATATTTTTTATTTGTCAGTGTATGTTTAATTTCTAGTTGGTCCTTTTTCATTTCTAGTTGGTCCTTTTCCATCTCTAATTGGTTCTTTTTCATCTCCTCTTGGGTCTTGCTAACTTTATCCAACTTTTCTAGGATATTCTTGAAAAACCTTGTAAGTATGGTTTTGAACTCTATATCCAGATATTTGTTTTCCTCCATTTCTTTTGTTTGTGATCCCTTCCCTTGTTTCAGCATTTTCACTATGCCAGGAGAACTTCTGTGTTGGATTCAGCCTTATGATACAAGAGTTGTAAAAACTGCAAAAGCCTCTCTGTTGAGTTTGGGATGGGTGGAGTCTCAGGGCTTAACAGACCGCCTTGCCTTCTAGTCAGCCCTGCCCTCCACGGCCCCTGAGTCTCACGTGACTGGGTAATTGCTGGAGTGGTCCCTGTGCATGCACGCACACTCTCGCAGTGCCTCTAGCCTGCTACCCCTCCAGCTCCCCTACACTCTGGGACCCTATGAGTCTGGGTCCCCAGGGTTTCGCCCAAAACTGGGGTTTAGTGGAGTTAGAAGTGGTATAGTTGTGAGGGTCTGTCTCCCGTCCACTCATGAAAGCCAGCTGCACAGTCAGCAGTTGGTCCTCTGCGCGCAGTGACGTGCGAACCACCAGACTTCTGATCTTTTGCGACTCCCCTAAATTTTCGTGCACTTCTCCCTTTTCACAGTCCAAACTCTCCCATATGAGTTTCGGCTGGATCTGGGGTTTAATGTCGTAGGATAGGGGGTTCAATGGTGTTGGGAGTCTCCGTTTCCCTCCCGCCAGAGAAAGCCAGCCAGGTTCTCCAGCACCCGCTCTCTCCACGCGTGCGTCTCTGTAACTCAGCTTTTTGCAGCTCCTCTGGGTCTCTGTGAGCCCCTCTTTCCTTCTAGTTATAGAATTTCCACTCAGCCAGCTTTCCTGTGGTTCTGGATGATGTCCATTCTGTCTTTTAGTTGTATTTTTGAAACTGTTGTGTGAGGCAGCAGTGTAGGTGTTTACCTATGCTGCCATCTTGGATTCTCCCCGATTTCATCTTTTTATTCAAGTTGTGATTTTCTTGATATCCTAGACATTTTGTCTACCACATTCAGATACTCGGGTCCTACTTATTTTATTTTACAGGGAGTTACTTTACTTAGGTTTATCATATGATTATTAGCCTACTCTTGTACATCCCCATGGCTGTTTCATTTTCAGTCTTTGTGGTGTTATTTGGTCTTTCCGATTTACCCAATGCTGCTGGGGCTTGTGCTGGTCTCTGTTAATGTTGCCTGGGTGTATAGGAGGAATTTTTTCTGATCCTGGTATATCTTGGTGAGGGAGGGGTGTGCAAGAATCCCTCTATTGGTACTCTCTAGCTATACAGGTTTCTGAGCCAGAGAGACAAGTCTTAGTTCCATGGAGACAAAGTGACTTCTGGGACCAGGGTGGTAGCTATAGGGCTTCTAACTGATAGGTGCTTTTTTTCTGGTTCAGCACTAGTGTCTCTGAGCAAGGAAGGAAAATCTCCAACACTTGGGAACAAAGAGGCTTTCCCACTTGGGCCAACTGCTTTCCTTGGTTCACTCTTACTGATTCCTCCTATCTACCTCAGTATCTATCCATGGAAAAGAGGATTCTCAGGCCCAACAGGGAAGGAAAATGCATGCCCTATTTTTGGCAATGCTCCCAGCTGCTTCTTCCCCTGAGGTCATCAGAGGGTCTTCTACGAAATCCAGGAGATGAATGAGCTGAGATACCTTTTATTACTAGGTGGAAAGTCAGACAATGCCAGGTCTGGGTGACCATCTGCCATTGATTGAGGGACATGAGATGACCTGCCTTTTGTGTTGTTCTTCTGGTCCTGAGTTTCCAAACCAGTTTGTCTTCTTTTTAGCACCATTCACACTTTTCCTTTGCTTATTTCTTGTGCCACTTTCAGGATTTATAAAGTTGTGCTAAGCCAAGAAGGAACAGGGGGAAAAAAAAATCTATGCTATCTTGCCCTGACCAGAAGTTCCTCACCTTCTAAAGATGTATTCATTACCTATTAAAATTTCTATTTTTTCTGCTAATTTGCACTCAATTACAATATGGAAATAAAAAATACCAAGACACCTTTGCCCAAAGCTGGCATTTAGCTTATTTTTCCAACATAGAATTATTAAAACTAGGGGGAAATGGTTATGTCAACACAAGAGGATCTACATTGAGTTTGGAGCCATACACATAAAGATACTGTTGAGGAACACACACACACATACACACACACACACACACACACACACACACACCACACATACACACACACCTTCTCACAGGCATATCCTTCCAATCTTCTCCAGGAGGGTCTCTACATCAAGCACAGTTGGATAGTTGGATTCATGAAGCCACCAAGAGTCCTGGGGGAAAATAGGAGGGAGTGGTAGAGCATATTACAGAGAACCCTTGTGGGGTTCTGAGTGGCAAAACCTGCCTAAAAGGTTCTGCTTGGGAATACTGAGTTGTACCAGGAGAAAGGCAGTTCCAGAACTCTTCAGGTTGCCCTGGCTCTTCTCTGAGCTTTAGTTGGGAAGAAGGCTTAATCCAGTCAAATGCACCAAAGTGGGTATTTGGGGCAGAATCCTCACACCACTATATTTTATTTTCTTATTTATATACTCTGTTGTTCCCAAGAAATATTTAAAGCGATTTTAATGGATACATACCACATACAAAAATATAAATTAGATATAAGTAAAAACATAAAACAAACAAAAGGAAAACAAGCTGGTACAAAGCTGCTTTTCTGCTACACTTGGAATAAATGGCTCATAAGAGAGCACTCTGTTGGGAGTATTTCCTGTGCCATCTCTTTCTGAGCACTCAGGGGCACTTGAGACTGGGCACAGGGGCAGCAAGGTGGGAGGGACCATCTAGATATGCTGTAGAGAGAAGTACCCATGGAAATGGACCTATCGTACTCCAAAGATTTCCTGCTTCTGATTTTTTTCTTAAAGAATCCTGAGTTCTCACTTTGAGAATGACCATGGTTCTGAGTGGTGTAACCTCGTTGAGGACTCAGACAATAAAGTTCTTGAGGAATCACATCTCATTTGGGTCCATTACAAGTCAGAGACTATCTAAATAAATATTCAGAGTGTGTGAACCAAGGCTAAAACTAAGTCATTAATTCCTAAAACTCTTGCTTTTAAAATTCTTCTATTTGATTCTCAGAATCTAAGCCAACAACAGTTGTAATATGCAGACTTGCAGTGTCCTTCCCAAGTCACCTGGAAGTGTAGGTGATACTGACAATGTGCAGGAGCCGAGAGTCACCACAGAAGTAGTGCTGCATCCGGTGACTAAATGACCACACTCCTTCCACTATGGGAGCTGTCTTTCTCCTGAGGAATAGAAGAACAGAAAAATCCACTTAGCTGGGCTTTGTTTTCTATGCATACAATACATAAGGTGTTTTTGATTTAGGTGAAAATGTAGGTGAATGGTGGCTGCTGAATCCAAAAAATATTTTAACTCTTCATGAAGCCAGCCTTTCCTCCTGGATTGTTTCTCTTTTTTCCTACCTCTCTGGAGCCTCCCCAAACATCTTTAATTTCTGAAAATTTCTTGAAGTCTCCTTTACTCTACCTTTTTGATTTTTTAACATCTTCAAGACTCCCTTAGACTGAAAAAATAAAAAAGGGTACCTTGTTCCATTCATCAGTCTCTCGCTCATTCATTCATGACATGGCCCAGTCTCCCTTTCTTATGTATATAGTACTTCTGAACTATTCTCTCAACTCTTGTCAAAAAAGTTTAGCTTCATATTTTAGTATTTCTCTGAAGTTCTTTTTCAAAGACCAACTAATTAACTCTTCCTGACCAAATTCAGTAGCTTTTCTTCAGACACAACTTCCTTTGGTCTTTTGGCTTTTTCAACCTACTCTATAAGGGAAAGGACTATGGTTTACAATCTTTATATTTCTCTAACTTTGTATTGTAGGGTATTGTTATATTTAGGTTTTGAATATCTATAGCTGTAGTACATGAATGTAATCCTTCTTATTTGAAATGGCAAGATATGGTGTCTGTCCCAAAACATATTTTTCAACATGCATTGTATATGTATATTGCTACTCTTAGAAATGTTGTGTTTCCAATTTGTCAGGAAAGTGAGTTGTAATAAAAAGCTATGGATGAATGCTCTCTGACACAAAGAAAAGCAACAAAGTGGCACAAAGGGAAATTTTCCAGGGTTTGCTAAAGAAAAATCTAGATATTATCAAGCAATAGACATTTTATTGAAAGGGGATGATGAAATATATCCTGCTCTAAAAAAAAAATATTTTTTATTCAGAGTAAAAAAAAAACAACCAATCCTGGGTTCTATAAAGAAAATTTAAGTTTAGCTTAGAGAGGAAAGGATGAACATTGGTGTTCTCTTATAACAGGTTTTAGAATGAGTATATCCAGGCCAACTTCAGAACAAACCGTAAATGGCTTGAGGAGCCCTTTCTGATAGGGTGGATTGGAAAGATAATCAATTTGAAGGAGACGAGACCAGAGGGGCCACTCAGTCTGAAACCACTGGGTTTTAAAGCTCTGTGTGACTAATGCTTCTCATATTTCTGAGGTTGTAGCCTTTGGTAAGCCTAAAATGAGATCTCAGCTAGTGTCCTAGTTCTGACATCAAATGGAAGATTCCTCAACAGAACTTCCCTTTTCTCTTGGACACTGTGCAGAGAACAGTTCTTACCTGTTTTGCATTCCTATGCAATCTTTTACATGAAAGCCCTTGTCTGTTGGTAACTACTTGTTAATACATTATTCTTGAGAGAGAAGATTCCATGTACACCAAAAGATTTTTTAAAAATTTATATTGCTCTAAATATTAATAAAGTATTTTTAATAAGTATTTTGTTAAAAAAAGTTACAGTGAAGGAAAACTGTTGAAAGCCTGGTTTAAGAAAACAGTGATAAATCTTATCAACTCAAGGAGTAAACAAACCTCCACGTTATACATAATTAAAGATCACCATCTAGTGGCCCAATTGTATTATAACTTCTGAAGTTAGCTGCAAGCTCCAGAGACTTCAGAGGCCAGGAAGGTGTGTGGAAAGCATCCAGCCCCACCAAGCAGATGTGAAAAGAAAAAGACTTTGGTCCCACTAAAGGCATTCAAACTTCAAGTTACATACAAAACACCGTGCCCTTTAGACCAACCAATCTTCCAAATCAAGTTTCGGTCCTGGGCCTCTGATCACTCAGAATATGAGTGGACAGTGGGACGTGATTAAAGTAAAGTGATAGCTCTTTGGGAGATAAACTCAGAGACATCCAAAACAATGAAGGCTTTTAAAATGACCTTCAGCAAAATCTCTGCCTCTCATCAGTTAAGTTTACAAAATATATGGGCTGCTTGGGGGTACATCTGGATTATTGGTGTGTACATCTGAATGATAAAGGAAGCTTTCAGAAAATGAAGAAATAAAATCATCAGAAAACATGACTGCCCCACACAACAAGACTGAAAAGGGCACATATCTGAGTCAGAGGACTGTTCTAATTCTGGCTTCACTCCCTACTGATGGACAGTGTGACTTTGGACATGTTCCTTAATCATACTGACCCCCTCACAGAGCTCTGCTTTTTTATTTTCTAATATATTTTATTGATTTTTTTACAGAGAGGAAGGGAGAAGGACAGAGAGCTAGAAACATCGATGAGAGAGAGACATCGATCAGCTACTTCCGGCATTCTCCACACTGGAGATGTGCCTACAACCAAGGTACATGCCCTTGACTGGAATCGAACCTGGGACCTTTCAGTCCGCAGGCCGGTGCTCTACCCACTGATCCAAACTAGTTCCAGCCCTCACAGAGCTTTTTAAGGATTATCTATAATAATAAAAGTATAATATGCTAATTAGGTTGGATGTCTCCCTAGACGACCTTCCAGACAAAGCTGGAGCTGGGAGGGAAGCCCGGGTCCTGGATGCCAGAGGAAAGCTGGTGCCAACAGCCAGGAGAAGGCAGGGCTACTCTTGCTCAAATTTCATATAATAAAGAGCTAATATGCTAATTAGGCTGGACGGGTAGAATACCTTCCAGAATGACCTTCTGGAATGGCCAGTGCATGGAGGCAATGGAGTCGTAGGGCCGTAAGACTGAGCCCCTTGCACAAATTTCGGGCCGCTAGTATGAAATAAGCACTGAAAAGGGCTTACCCCAGTATCTGGAACAAAACTGGTGTTTCTTTTACCTTTCTCTAATTTACAAGAAACATCATAATTTTACTTAAAAAAGAAGAAAATAAAATGGGATGTGGATTTGGGGCCAAAAACTGGCTTTGAAATTGTATTTCTTTGCTGAAATGAAGTTAAGGAACAGTTTAGTTACTATCTAATTAAAGTAACAGCAGTTGTCCCAGCTCGAATCGATTCTGTGGTTTCTTTCAGGATGTAATTTTCTTATTGATAACATGGAAGAAAGAGTTGTGTCCAAAGTAAAATGAAGACAGTAGTACAAATCTTACAGGGTGTTGTAAGGATAAAAAGAGATGTAGTATAAATGTCCAGAGCTCAATATCACTTAGGAGACTACTAATTTTCATTATTACTGGTCGTTGCCTCTCTCATAGCTCATCTGTGAGTATGACATAATTGTCACTGATCATTTCAAAAATGCCTGAAAGCCTTTGCTACCTTCTTCACTCTCTGACCAAGGTCCCCCCATAGAAAGACCAGCATTGTGGCTCTCAAAAGGTGCCTGCATGTAACTGGATTTTAAACCAATTACAACAGAACCTGCATTTCCAAATGAGAGTTGAATCCTTCAGAGTGCATGAGAGACTAAAACTCTTGTTCCTGTAATATCACTCTACTTTGACAACTTCTCTCAGAGCTTACTTCATATCCCTTTATCTCAACAGAATTGAAACAGGAAAAGATTCTGGTCAAAAGAGAAATATATTTCTGTGGGTAGCTTCTAAGTCAGTTCTGAAGGGAGTTCAGAAATATTTTTTGAGCAATGAAAGCTCAACTTTGCAAAGTGACAACACTAAAAGAATACCATAATTTGGGAATATTAATTATAAGTTTTCAAAGTCACTTTTTCTTTTTAAAAAAGGTCTTCCTAAGCGGCCCAAAAGGCCTGCATCGATCCCTCTTTGTATCCCTTTTAGGCTGGAAAGCTAACTCATACCTCGTGGCAACCCTGCCTGTTCATTGAATCCTAAAGTAATGAGATATTTATATTACCAAATCAGTGCAATGGTCCTTCCCCAGGAAGATGGCAAGGGAGGGCTCAGGGGCCTCTCCTTGACTACAACACTGTCTTGCACACTAACTTGAGGCACCTAGAGTAGCACATACATCCTCTGTCAGGCCAGGTGTTCTAATTTGGGGTATGAAAATATAGTTGCTAAGTAAAGCAAAGCAGCTGTGACAGGAAGTAAAAATAAAAAGCCTTAGCCATCAAGACCAGTGTTCAAGTTCTAGCTTCACTACTCACTTGGAGCTTAATGATTCTGAGCCTCATTGCCTCATCTGCAGAGTGGAGGGACCTGAGGCTAAGAAAGCCCTCTGTAAGCATCCAGCACCTCTCCTGCCCTCGGTACTCACTAGGTCCCTTCTAGCTTGTAAGAGGTGTCTCACCGAGCCCACGGGCTAGCTGAGCAAGACAGGGGAGAGCTGCCCTCAGCGGTGGCATGTGAGGTGGCCTGTGTCAGCTGTGGCCAAGGCTGGCTGAAGGGTCCTTTCTGCCCATGCCCTACCCTCAGCAGGATGCCCCAGGCTCACCGAGCGCCTCTCCACATTCCCTTTTTTCCTGCCATTCTTGCCTGGGATGACATCCAGTGAGCGGTAGCTGGGTGGCTTCTCCTCGGGCCAGTTTGGGGAGTGGGAGCGGCGGCGGTGGGCCCCCCGGTTCTGGCTCCTCCGGGGTTGCCTCTCCTTCTCCTCCTCTGAGCTCCAAGAACTGAGGCCTGAGGGCAGGGGAGGGGAGTAGCTGCGGGGCCTGCGCCTCTGGTGCCTGTGCGCGCTCTCCCGGGGGCTGGGCCTGCGGGGTCTCTCTGGGTAGCGGCTCCTGAGAGGCAGGTGGGTGAACCGCCAGCGGTCCTCACTGGACGAAGGGACATCGCTGAGGCTATCCCTGTCTGACCAGGGCACGGGTGATGTGTTCGGCCTGGAGCTGCGGTGCCTTCCACTCCGAAGCTGGTCCAGCTCCCTTCCTTCCAACGGCCAGCGCCGAGGCTGCCGGTCCTGCAGCTCCTGGTGGAAACCAGAGTGGTGGTGCTGCCTCCTCTCCTCCCTCAGATCCCAGGCTCCAGGGGGAACTGGAGCCAGCCAATGCTGGTGGGAGGAGTTGCTGGTCATCAGAGAAGATGGCAGGTCTCTCAGTGGGGGCAGGCGGATGATTCTGCGTTCCACGACCTCAGAGCCCAGGGAGGACAGCATACTGCAGGGTTGGCCAGATATGGCTTTGAGGTTAGGGGGTAGGGGCTGGGCTGGGTTGAGGTTCTTCAGCTCTTTCTCCAAATACTCTAGGACACCGTTAGCGATGGGAGGGTGAGTGGTAGGCTGGGTCATTGGCATCTGTGGGAGGCTGGATCGCAGGGACAAATCTGTATGCAAACAAGGATAAGAACATGCAGAAAAGCTGGCTCACAGAATGCTCCTCAGAATCAGGGCACCAAAATGCCACATTATTTAGTTGGCATGCATCTCCTCCCATCCTCAGTCATAAAGATACCCACCATATTGGTCGGGAAAGCCCTGAGGTAGCCCAGGCTCCTACTCTTGCCCGCTGCCCTCTCCCACCCTAAATCTCTGGCAAAGTTTACCTCGCTGAAGCAGTTGGTTCATTGGATAAGATGAAAACTGAGAGCTCCTGTCCGCCCCCCAGTATAGGGGTTTTTCCATCATCTGAGGGCCTAGGGCCTGAGCCTGCTTCATGTAGCGGTGGCGGGCCAGGGCTGCAGGGGAAAGAGGAGAAATGCAGACCCTCAGCCAGGGAAAGGCCCACACCTCCCACTTCACTTCTCTCCATCTAGTGGCCTGCCAAGAGACCAGTTTCTCTCCTCAAAGTTCACTCTGACCTATCTTGCATGGGAGTAAGAGGTAAGAGTAGTGCATCAATTGTTCCACCAGGAAGAAATTGGGAAAAAATTCCCTAGGCAAGAGTAGGAATCCCACACCTGGGATTATACCCTTAAAATTGACTCCTAGTCTCAGAAACATTTCATTACCTTGCCCATTCCCTAGGTCAACTATAATGTGCAGGGATTAGCAGGCAGTGAAATCTCAGGCCACACGCCAACAAGGCCTTCGGCCACAGGCCAAATATAGAAGGTACACATGCAAAGAGTTTAGAGGAAGCTATGACTCAGGGGCGGCCAGGGAAGCTCAGGGCTGCCTGCTCAGAGGGGAAAAAGGACGTAGATGCTGAGGTCAATGGGCAGAATTACTGGTAAAGAATGTTTCTAGCTAGTACGCCTAGAATGTTTGGAGAAAACCAGTGGGAGGAAGACAAGAGAATGCAAAAAGCTGAAGTGGATCCAGTGGCTCTTTTGTACTCTTCTCCACACTTTATTCAGTGTGTTCAGTGTAGGGAGAATCTCTTAGAGGTGGGGTGGAGACAGAGAAGGGAGAAGACAAATACCATTTCCTTTCAGGGCAAAGAAAAGAACATAAAGCAGCACAAGGGATCCATGGAAATGTCACTCCAGTCCCCTAGGTGCAGCTAACCCACAATAAGAAAAACAAAAGCATTTAGTTGGTTTTGTATTGAGTTTCTATTTTGAGGTAATTTTGACGAGTGCCACATCTCCCAAAGTCCCTGCCCATCCATGCATGTAGAAAATGTACTTGTGTGTTTAAGTGCAGGAATTGCCTGCCTCAGGCTCCCAGCAGCACTCTCACCTCCCCGAGGTTCCCCAAGCCCTGTGTCACTTCATCCCCTCACCCCAAGCAGCAGGCTCTGCTTGATGCTTCCTCCTCCCACAGGAGGGGGAAGAGGAGGGAGTCCTTCTGGACCCAGCTGCACAGGGTGGGTGATTTGTTGAGGTCAGCAGTTAAGGGGCCACCTGGACAGCTACCCTGTGTTTCCAGTGTGAAATAAACTTCCAGCACAACAGGATGTGGTTGCAGTAGAGCCCCCCAAAATGTCTGGAGCTCCAGCCCTAATGGTGAGTCACAGCCCAGCCCTAGGGGAAATCAGATGCAAACTAATAGCAGCTCACTCAGTTGCCACACTTTTAAGCCAATTAGACAGCACTCCAGACCCTCCAAAAACAAGTCCACAAGCCCAGCACTTTCCTCTTCCTTTTGCTAACAGATGCCTCTCCCAGCTCCCTACAGGAGCCACCATCAGCACACACAATGCCCTGCCACTTGACATAAGCTAACTAGTTCTCAGAGAAATTTTTTTTTTATCTTTCAGAGACATCTTCTATGTGGGATCAGATGAGGAAGTTGGGGTCCCAGAGGTTACTTCCCTAGCTCACCGTCCAACAGCGGGTGACTGGCAGAGATAGAGTATGGCCCCATGTCTGACACCCAAGCCCGTACTCTTTCTGCCACACCACCGGGTGCCTCGGCTCCTTTATTTCTGTGAAACAAACAAAAAAACCCTTCCCCAGCGGTAACTCCTCACTTTATTTTTCTCCAACTCAGCTCCCAAACTTTCAAAACCCACTCCAGACTAGTCTCTGCCTCCAAGGCCTAAGGACATCTAATTCCATTGTGATCAACCCTATATGTCATCTACCCCTCTAACGGACTCCTGGCTTCCCTCTAAATATTATCACCCTCCCCCCTTTTTGGACACTTCCTTCCCTCACTCCCCCAGTTCTATAGGAGACAAAGGGAGAATTAGGCTTACTCCTTTCTCTCCAAAGGCCTTTTTAAGTGAATGGACCCGCCTGTGTAGATAACTCCCTAGAGATCATTCCAGATCCTCCACGAGCTTTCCCATCAAATTTTTACATTCTCCTGAGATTCATCTACCTGCTCCCTTCTTAGCTGCTACCACCTTTTCCTCAGGGTTCCTCCCTTCCCTGATGCACTGGGACTAATGAGATGTGAATGGGAAACACAGCCTCTGAGCTTCTCCCTTGCCATCCTGTCCCCGGAAACAGCTCCATGGGGATGTCTATACGAGGGTTTCCTGCTGCTCACCTAACGAGGAATCAAAAAATAAAATAAGAAACATGGAGAAAGTAGCAAAGCTTTCGAAGTCTCCTAGAAAGTTATCTCTGAAACTCAATGGAGGAAAGTTTGCCCTGGTCACCTTTAATGAACTGATTAAAAATTCAGACTCCTGGATCCCTACAGATGCTTGCCCTACAGGCAGAAAATCTGTGTTTTCAATGAGCTCCTTTATGCTGGGAGTCAAATCAGAGTTGACTATCCTTGGAGACACATTTCCTTAAATATGGGCTTTGAGGGTCAGATGGACTTCAACTGGAATTCTCAGTATGTACCAGCTGTGTGATTCTGAGTGAGTTTTAGAGGGTCTGAGTCGAGTCTCCTCATCTGTTAGATGGGAATAATACCTATTTCACAAGATTACTGAGGCTAAATGAGATAATACTGTATGCTCACCAACAGATAGTGGCTCTCATTGTTTTAATAAATTGTTTTAAGTTGCTTTAGAGCCCATGGGAGACCAATGTACATACTGGGAAACTATACCAACCAAAGGCAGATTCATCTTCCTTTCTGAGGAAAACTTGGGGTACAGTCTTTAAGATGTCTCCTTCCTGATAGAAATGACACTCCATACTCCCCCCTCCTCCAGAGACCTACGCCTCTTGTCCTCTGTAGCCAGCATCATCAGTGGGCATCATTGGTGGGTGCCCTTGATGATCTCCAACTGCACTTGCTTGTAACTGCTTACTATTCCTTACCAATCCCCTCCACTCTTCCAGAACTCGTTCTTTACTCTCTTTTGACCCATGATCACAGAGTCCTTTCACTTTTCCCCATACTACCAGTCCCCTATGACTTGACTGGTCAGTCATTTCAGTAACATCCTCAGGAGCTTTCTAGAATCCCACACCCTTTGAACTCTTACCATCTCAGTTTTAGGGAACCACCAGCACATGTATCCACAGTGCCAGAGCTGACTGCACTGTGAGGCAACTGACCTCAAAGAGCTTTCCTCCCAACCTAACTTCCCTGACTGATATACAGACCTGGCTTCCCTCCTGTAGAGCAGCAGTTTAAACATACCCCAGGTCTCATGCCTTCCCCTCCTCATGAACTTTTAGCTGATGGCATCATCTTTGTTGAGGAAGAGGAAACCACCCCAGGCAAGGAATTAAGAGACCTAGTTCTAGTCCAGGCTCTGCCACTAACAAACTATCTGTACTTGTGAAAAAGTCTCACCAGACCTCACATCCCTCACCCGTGAGGAGGGTGGGGAGGTGAATGGCATAAAGCAGAGATTCCCACTGTGGCCTGTGGCCTACTGCTGGGTGTGCCCAGAGGTTCTGTGGGAAGGAGGGCCAGTCAACCAGCTAGAGATGAAACTTGTTTATCCAGTTCTCCCAGAAAAAATAAAGTTCACTTTCAATAGCTTTCACCTTTAAGTTCTACTGTGGGTTGCTTACTGGTATGGAGTGAATTATCAAGTTACTGAAATGTGGTATCATTTTAACTTTTTCCCCTCTCTGGTTCTCTAGTAACTCTCACTAGAAAGTGGGAGCAGGTTGGGGAGATTGGCTGTGGTCAGAGAAGTTCAAGAACCACTGACATCATTCTTGAAGCTCCCTTCCATGTCTAGAATTTTTACTTGCTCCATATGAGCTCTCTCAGCTTCCTCCCTTATACTTTAATCATAATGACTTCCTCTCTTCTTCAGAGATCAGGCTGTCTTTCCTTTCTATCCTAAAGGCAGTCATTTTACTGTAAGCCCGATATCACTCCCTTTGGGTCCGTCACTCCTCGCCTGTCATCTTACTTTACTTATTTTCCATAGGCCTTGGTTCTTTGCCTACAAATAAGCTTAGGGTTATCTACTCTAAAAACAAACAAAAAATAGTAACTTACACACACACACACACACACACACACACACACACACACACACTACACCCTTCTCTATCCAAAAGCATTAACAACTTCTGCCCCCTCCATATCATCTCCCCTATTGTCAAACTTCACAGTCAGTCTGCCCTAGTGACTCACTGCAGAAGTGACCTCATCTGCTCAAGTCTAGGAATCTTTACTAGTGGCCCGCATTTCTTGACTTTACCAGTTCTTCTAAATGAACTCAAACCACGTAGGAGGAACTCCTCTCCCCCAGAACCTGTTTATTAGCCAATAGTGGATACATTTATCATTTATGTTGGGTTTCTCCCCAGTCCTGCCTATTTTGAGTGTCTCACTGACCTACGGATTCTAAGAAGACACCTTGAGAGGGTTTTTCTCATCCTTTCCTGCATATTAATGTCATTGACAGTGACTTCTCCATGGTGTCTCTCCAAGAGGCCCCTAAAAGGTAGGGAGCACCTACTGTGGGAAATTCAGGCTCTCATGAGTCAGATAACATGGATTCAACACTGTATACCACTGCCACTCACTATCTGTGTGATTTCTCTGACCTTCAATCCCCTCATCTGTCAAAAGTGATGATACTGGCCTTCTAGGGTTGTGAAGATTCAATGAGGAAATATGTACAAGGAGCCTACACAGAGCAAACATCCAATAAAGGTTAGTTCTCTTTTCCTGTAAGACATCAACCTCGGAACACAGGCCTGAAACCAGACTCAGAGCATTGACTTCTCAACATTGTAAATTAAGTTTTGTTTCCATCTTAAGAAGCAATTCCTTATTTTTCTCTTGAAAAAAATTCCCTTTCAAATGTACCAAAAGGATAAAAGTGGTTATCTCTGGGTTCAAAGATTAGTCTTTACATATTCCAAAATTTCTGGAATTTTCTCAGAAATGTAATAATTCACTGACATTATCAGGAACAGGATATAGTATTTTAAAAACACAAATTCTACTTCCATTTAAAGAAGTTGATTCCATTCTAGCTACTTACTAAGAAAAGATCATTGTAGAATAATTTATTTTTCTCTTATCTTCACTATGCATTCCGCAGCCAAATTGTTTAGGGCATATCATAATTCTGTTTTAAAAAGTCAAATGTCAGCCCAAAGAAAGAGTAAGATCTTCTTCTGCTCCCTCTTTCCTTCCTTTAACCCAGAAATTCTAAAAGTGTGGCCCTAGCCCAGGCGCATCACATCACCTGAGAACTTTTGAGAAATGCAAATTCTCAGGCCCACTCCAGTCCAATTGAAAAAAAAAAAAACACAACAAAACTCTGGTGGTGGTGGCCAGCAATTAAGATTTAACAAGTCTTCAAGGTGATTTTGAAGTTTCAGAACCACTGCTTAACACCTTTTCCCTCAGATCTACCCTTTTCAAGTCATCTCTAAGGAGTGGCCCCTTCTCTCTCACTGCTACATTTAAACCATCCCTCCAGCCCCCTCATGTTAAGCAAGGTCAGTGCTCAGAGCAAATAGTGGAGCACCGGTATACCAGAGCCACTGGGGAAATGCTATCAGTAGGCAGAGCCATCTGAAGAAGGCCATTAGGCAGACTAGAATGAGGACAGGAAAGAAGTCCTCTCACTTGACTCTGTAGCCCAAGGATCATTTTCTGGGCTGAGGCCAAAGACCCCCGGGAGAAAGTTGTGGAGGAGAACCTGGAAGAGCCTATGGTTTTGAAGTCGATCTGTTTGGGGCACCAGGCTCCAGCAGCAAGCCATCCCATTGCTTGTCCATCCCCTCTCACCTTCCTCAGGGCAGCAGCAGCGGGTGGGACAGCAGGGGCAGCGGATGTAGCAGCAGCAGTACTGGGGACAGCATTGGCACCAGCACACTCCAATCAGCAGGAGCAGGAGGAGGGCTCCCAGAATGATGAAGATCACCGTCAGCCAGTCTGCCGGGGAGAAACCAAGCAGGGGTCACACTAAATATACAGGGGCAGTTCTAATATCCTAGAGGTCTAACAAATACAGCTCTTGACCTACAGATTAAGGTTGAACAATATAATGGGAGAAAAGAAAAAGCTTGGCTTTGGTAAGAGAACTTCAGAGGTTGGCAACCCAAAAATAACAATCTGGCCTTGCTTGATTATGCTTTTTTCTTTATTTTTTCTTTTTCCTGTATGAAAAAAGTGTCATGGTAGGGTGGACATATAAAAAATTCCTGCAGCACTTACGCAGGACAATGAGCTTCACCTCCTTATCCGGGTCACCTGATGTGTCCCCCGGAGCCTCAATCGCACAGTAATACACTCCGTGGTCCCACCACATCACTTCATTAATCACAAGATCTGCTCCTGCAAGAAAGGAGGAAGAATGAGCACTGACTGAATGAGAGGGAAATGCTTTCTGACCTATCAGATTCAAGACCCTAGCATTGTCCTTCTACATCTTAAGTGGGCCCCTCATAGTTCAGAGAAAGGTCTCAATTCCTTTTATTGAGACCCTCCTCTATCTCCATACAGTATAATGGAGGTAGAACTGATCAGCCATTGAGCCCTATGAGGTATTTTGAAAGTATTTTTATATATTATCACCTCATTTAATTCCCACCACAACTCTCCAAGTGGGTGAGGTAGAGATTACCATTTGTTTCCCATTGTCTAGTCTCCCTTTCTTTCACAGTCATAAAGTTTTTGATCATGTATGAGGCCATCCAGAATAAAGTCCATATTTCTCATTCTCTCTTACAGACGGATATGGATATATGACTCAGTGAGGATAGAGTGTAAGCAGAAGTGTTACTTGATAATTTAAGAACTTTCTTAAAAACAGCCTGGGGACATCTTTACCCTTTTGTTCTTCATTTCCTCTTTTAAAAAAAAAAATCCTTACTTGAAGACATTCCCCCCCCCCCCATTGATTAGAGAGAGAGAATACGGGAGAAGGAGAGAGAGAGAAACATTGATTGATTGCCTTACATATGTACTTTGACTGGGGACTGAACCCACAACCTGACCAGGAACTGAACTTGTGATCCTCTGGTGCATGGGACAACGCTCTAACCACTGACCCACACTGGCCAGGGTTGTTCTTTATTTCTTCTTCTACTCTGTTATCTAGAAAGTAAATATGATGGCTGCCATCTTGGACTATGAGGATGAGGATGATATTCTTGGTGGGTTGGAAGGAGCTTGAGGCCCTGAGGACTTAATGGAAGAGAGCCACTACTACAATAGTTCTGGACCATCTACTTTCAAATTTATGTAAGAGGAGAAATAAACTTTATTGTTTAAGTCACTAATATTTGGGGCTTTTGTATATTCATAACTGTAATCCTGATACGTGGGTACTATTACTAGCTGCATTACAGATGAAGAAACCGAGAGGCTTAGCAGGCCTTAGCCTTTCCTAGGAGGCTGAGAAACCAGCTTAACAACAGAGAGCTAATGCTTACCAGAGGTAGGTTCAAACCCTGTCTCTGCTTCACAATTTATGCTTTTAACCACCAAGTTCTAATATCCTCCCCAAACTAGGTAGACAATGCCATAGCCTGGATCACTTGCCAACTGTGAACAGATATCTCTGGATCTTAAAGAAATAGGTTATGAGATAAACCTGGATAAGCAAGGATGAAATGTCATTGTTTTAAGAGTAAATGTTATTAAAAAAAAAATTTCAGTTAGCATGAACACCAAGTGCTATGCTGCCCCACTAAGATAGATGAATGGGATGTTCAAGATTAGCAAATGCAACACAGGCTCACCAAGATCATTTGTGGGTCCAGCACTATGTTAGACACTGCGGATGATTTCAAGAGGAAATGCGGGAGATCTGAAGAGGAATAAGACCTGTCCTAAAAGGGCTTAAAGTCTAGTCAGAGGCATCAGGGCAGCCTCCAAGACCTCATTTTATTTTAGCTACAGTAAGTGCCAGAGGACATCTTCAAATTCTTAAAGACCTTACTTTATAGATTTGCTCCTGCTTAGCTGACAGTCATATCTGCAATTCTTTTTTTTTAATTAAAGTATAATTGGCATACAATATTGGAATAATTTTAGGTGTATGGCATAGTGATTCCACATTTATACATATGAAATGATCACAATAAGTCTAGAAACCATATATACATATCTGCAATTCTTTCTTTTATTAATTATTAAGAAATAATTAATGAGGAAATGAACAAAAATGTAAGGTCACTCACATTTTTAAAGCTATTGGAGCTAACTTCAACTTCTTTTTCCTTCTCTTTCTACGTCAATCCCTATGCTTTTTTCCTACTTATGACTTTCCAAACCCACTACCTTTTCCATAAACAAGCTTATGCTACAGACTTGGAAGAATAGTGAAAATGCTTTGGAGGAAATTCCCCTCAGAGGTTAATGTGTGTTATAAATCTTCCCCAATTTTTATTAGAGACATAAAGATATTTTAGGGATGTCAGAGTAATGAGGGCATTCAAGTATGTTAGCATTTTAAATAATTCAATAACTGTTTTGACAGGTTCACCACAAATGATGCAGAAATGAGCATAAAAGTATCAGAAAACAAGGCTCCAGATGTCACAAGCTTGGAGGTAGAAATAAAACCAAGGAGAAATACCACTTTCCCATGGGAGTAAGAAAGAGCAGAGTCTGACCCAATGTGGCTGGCTGGGAATGGAGGTAGCAGGCAGCACTGCTCAAAATTAGAAGAAAAAAAAAAAGACAGAAAAGCAGGGACTATCACCTTTGGGGACTTCATTTGACCTTCAAAAATAGTAAAGGAGTCTTGTTAATTAAACAGACTTATCAGAGCTAATTCTTCGAGCTCTGGAGAAAGTGGAGCCACCCTGATCTTTGAGAATATCCCTAAAGACAGAGAAAGAATGACAGTTGTGCCCTAAAGCTGGGAACACAGCTTGGGGGAATCAGAGGTTAAATGTCAAAGGATCAAACCTAAGTTTTACAGCCAAAGTATTAGAAACAAAGATGAAGCAATTGTTAAACTGGCTCCCTTTAAGTGATCTACCTTTAAATGGTCAAAGATATTAACTAATTTCTTCACATTGTTGCTATGGGAATTCTGAGTGGCCTGCTGGGTGTATTTCCCCCGTCATATTTTTCTTTTTAACCAGCAAATGTTTACTTAACACAGTACACAAAGCTCATTGAAATCGACTCTGAATTTTGTGCCAATAACTCATCATACCAATCCTGGATTACAAGATAGAAATGGGGGGTGCTAACCCATCTATCCCAAAGAATGCTGAGTGATCAAAACTAAAGTTCACTGCACACTTTCTGTTGCTAAGTGCTTTATACATATTATCTCACTTGATCCTGACAACTCTCCCAGGTACTCTGGCAAGTTTCACTTTATAGAAATCGAGGCTAAAAAAGCTGAAGGGACTTGCCCAAATTCACACATCCTATAGCAAACTCACACCTGAGTCTAATCACCACAAAGAATAGATACACTTTAAGCCTAACTCTCACATATCACATCTGATATTCACTTCAGTGTGGGGAGACAGAGACCATTATGCCGATCTTGCAGATGAGGCAACAGAAGCTAGAGAATACAGCTGCCATGGTCACTAAGCCAACATGTGGGAGTAATGGGACACCCAGCCAGGTATTTTGGATTCTAAGCCCAATGTTCTTTTCTGTACCACTGAAGGGTGCTGTTCTGAAGGTGGGCATCTACTTGGAAGGCTCTATTTCCTTAGATGTGTATAAAAGGCATGGCCAGGGGGAAACCCAGCAGCCTGGAGTTCCGGCAGGCTCTGAGAGCAATTCGTGGAAGGGTTAAAGGAGCCTGGGTCCATGCTTCAGCCCTGAATCTCAGGGACACAAAGGAAACCATCCACTCCTACACCGTTAGCCAAAGCTCATCCAGAGACCAACTTCCAGTGTGATGGCACATTCTGTACTAGTATAGCTGGCATTTTACTCAAACAAGGGCAGGGACCAAGTAGATCATCAGACAGCAGAGAAAAAGGGAAATCCCCACAATGACTCAGCCTGGTGTCTGCATCTCTGCACCCTCACTCACGGTTCTGGATGGTGATCTTGCGCTGCCGGTAATCCGCCCCCAGCACAGGCTCATTCTGCCCCCGCCTCTGGGCCACGATGCGGACCTCCCGCTGGCTGTCATTGCAGTCATTGGAAGGGTCCTGGCCCAGGGATAATGCTGCCTGGTATGCTGAGGAGAGAGGACACACCTAAGTCACACAGCAATGGGGAATTCCCAGAAGGAAGGTGCCCTCACTATGAACATCTGTGTCCCCCAGGCATCTTGTTAGCATGAAGATTCTGATTCTGTGGGTCTGGGGTGAGAAGTAGAGATTCTGCTTTTCTAATGAGCTCCCAAGTGATACCAAAGAACCATAATTTGAGCCCAAGAGTTCAGAATCCCCCCCAATAGGCCATCAAGTCTTGGATGACTCCCATCTCTACTTCCTGTGTCTCATTTTTAGTGGCCCTAAACTCTGCTCCCTTAAAATACACCTGCCCTTACAATACAAAGTTTGAAAGCTGTTAAATCTGCTGGAGCAAATGCCTCCTATCCTAGTCTCACCTATCTCCCCACTTAACTCAGGCATTTTAAGAGTACCCTCCCCCCAGGAAACTATACCTGAACTTAGAGGGGGGGTCTTTTGGGGACAGCATCAGTCTCCATGGGTGGCTAAGACAGGTTTTGGGGTTCATATTGACATTTGTAGGACTAAAAGAGGTAAAGCTGATGTTTCTCCCTCCTTTGATCTCAGGGAGTTCGTCTGCTGGGTGTCTGCTTCTGCTCCCAAAATTTCTACAAGATTCATTATCCCAGGTTAGTGGTCAGAAAACTGTGGCTCGAGAGCCACAAGTAGCTCAAAAGCCGCAGTTTGCTGCTCTGTTGACTAATGAGTTTGCTGACCACTGCCTTAGGAAAAAACACTTAAAAAACATTTTAATAATGTACTAATTTCTTTAACCTGAAGTCAAAACTTCTGGGTAAGGGTAATGCCTTACTCAGTAGTTGGCAAATTCATTAGTCAACAGAGTGGCAAATTGTGGCTCGTGGCCTGGGGAAAATGTGGGGTGGATACTGGAGTTTTCTGACCACTCTCCCAAGGTGATAGTGGGTATCTGGGTTCCTTTGTCCCTTGAGAGAGGCAGAGGTGGGCAGCTAGGAAGAGCTTTGGTTCTAGACAGCAGAACCAATTGTTATTTAAGAGGTCAGACATGGCTACATAGGGGAATTGTGCATCTCAGAAATGTACTCCCTGGGAGCAGTGAGCTCCGTATCACTGTTTAGTCAGCAGGGGAATGACTGTCCACCAGGAAGGCTGGCTGTAGCATCGAACTTGGCAGTGGGCACAGTTCACACATGACCCTTCCTCATGTATGCCAAGGGTGCAGGAGTTTTCTTGTCAGCATTCTAGGACTAGGGTGATGAAAGGCAAATCTGCATCCACATCTCAGCGTGCTGGCACAGACTAGAAGGCAGAATTTGCTCTGCCTTTTACTTAATGTCTGAGCTGCCTTAAATCTTTTTAGAACAAGGTGGGACATACATTTCAAAATAAATAACATAGTATGTGACCTTCAATTAGTTAACTCCATCTGCTTAGGCTAAGTTTATCTATAAAATGAGGGGGCTGGGTTAAATGATCTTTATGGCTTTTCACTTAGGAGGATTTGTGATCCTAAATCATTCCTACCTACATCCTAATGGCAATACTTCACAAAGGGACCCTAGCAGAGCCAGAGAGGGAGGTCACTCACATGCAGAGTAGTAGTCAAAGATGGGATCCTTGCAGAAAGACTTGAAGCGCCACGTCACTACCACGTCCTGGAGCTGGGCAGAGGTGGTGTAGTCACATTTGAGGACGACAGAGGCAAACAGGGTGACATAGCGCTCTGTGTGCTGGACAGTCACCAACAAGGACAGACACCCTGCAGCCAAGAGCAGGAGACAATGCTGAAGGTAGACTATATCTCTGGGAGGTGACCTACTTCGATTAGTGGGTAATAAAAGCAATGCAAATGAACCACCATACTGCCTGACTGGTTGGGAGCTCACAGGTGGAGTCTGAGTACTTACTTGGCCTGGGGAAAATGTGGGGTGGATACTGCACAGACAAAAGGGAAGATGGCAAAGAAAAAGATCAAGGACAACTCCCAAGGAGCTCATGGTCCATCTATAGTTATAATACATACAACAATAATAAAGAAATTATATTAAAACTAGAGGCCCGGTGCACAAAATTCATGCAGGAGATGGGGGGTTCCCTCAGCCCAGCCTGTACCCTTCTCCAATCTGGGATCCCTTGGGGTTTGTCCGACTGCCAGTTTAGGCCTAATTCTTCTCACAATCCTAAACCGCTGGCTCCTAATCACTCATCTGCCTGCCTGCCTGCCTGGTCACCCCTAACTGCCCCCCTTGCCAGTCTGGTTGCTCCCAACTGCCCCCCCCCCACACTGGCAGCCTGGT
>JAAGEH010000045.1:50837717-50883759 GCA_011751065.1 Lasiurus cinereus | reverse complement strand
CCCTGGCCAGCCTGGTTGCCCACAACTGCAACCCCCTGCCGGCCTGGTCACCCCCAACTGCCCACCACTGCCAGCCTGGTCACCTCTAACTACCTCCCCCTACTGGCCTGTTTGCCCCCAACTGCCCCACCTTGCTGGCCTGGTCACCCCCAACTGCCCCCTCCCCTGCTGGCCTGATCGCCCCACACAGCCTGCTTTTTCAGTCATTTGGTCATCCCTCACTAACCACCCTGCTGGCCTGATTGTAGGCACCCACCTTGTGAGGGTGTAAAGGTTAATTTGCATATTACCTCTTTATTATATAGGATAAGCCCACATTTGTACTGGAGTGAACTTGTTAATATATATTTTCTTCACATCATTTTCTCTTCGTTTCCTTAAGGATAAATTTCAATCTCTACAAGGCCTGTAAGGCTGGTCATGTCTGCCTGCAGCCTTTCTCTCCTGCCTCATCTCCTTAACGCCATACCTTATACTCAGAGCTTCATCCATGCTATGACTGTTGTCTTCAGCAGGTCTTCCTGCATGTGGATCTTGCAGCTGCAGCACTCTTCCATAACATTGACCACCATTCCACTCCCTTCACTAGACTAATTACTATTTATTCCTTAGGTCTTTAGCTGCACTCTCACCTCCTCAAGAAACCTTCCCTGACTAAAAATCTAGCCGAAACTGGTATGGCTCAGTGGATAGAGCATTGGCCTGTGGGCTGGAGGAGGGTCCCAGGTTCGATTCTGGTTGGAGGCATGTATCCTGGTTGCAGGCACACCCCCAGTGTGGGGCATGCAGGAGGCAGCTGATGGATGTTTCTCTCTCATCGATATTTCTAACTCTCTATCCCTCTCCTTTCCTCTCTGTAAAAAATCAATAAAATATATATTTTTAAAACTCTGGGAGAGGGGCCTCCCTCTGTTTTCCCCAAGTGCCTCATCTTACCATAAGAAGCACTTTTTCACACTTAGTGATGACCTGTTTACTGTAGGCCACTTAGTGATGACCTGTTTACCTGAGAAGGCCAACTGGATTTGTCTCTAACTCACTGTTCAAACACAAGTGCCTCATATTGTGCCTGTCACCTCCTTGGCAACCAACAAATGTTTGTTTAATTAAAAATGGAATAAATGACCAGAAATACATTAACCAGAGATCAGGTCACATAAGCGTAGAGCAAATGAAACAAATCAGACTGTGCCAAATTTTATCAAGAAAGACTTGAAGGAATTAAACACATTTTTTATTTATTTAAAAAACTTCCCTCCTCTTACTTTCCCAATATACATACTTCAGATCTGCCTTGATGAGGAACCAGGTGGCACAGATATATCAGGTGGGACTCTGGCAGTCAGAGGGCCACACATAATTGATATCTTGCAATGTTCCTATATTAATAAGGGTTCTAGGTCGGGTGATAGGGGATCTTCTGATAGGCAGGTTAGTGTAGAGCAAGAGTACTCAAACTTGAGCATACACCACTTAGGAAGACTTGTCAGAGCCCAGACCAATGTCAGCAGGAGTTTCTGATTCAGTAAGACTTGGGTGAGGCCCAGGGACTTACATTTCTAATAAATTTCCAGGAAACACTGATGCTACTGTTCTGGGCATCATACTTTGAAAAACACTGGTGTAGACTAGACTTTAAAACAACCACCACCTAGGCTTTGGACTCAGATATGGTGTGGTTCAAATCACTTTACTACTTAGACATTGGACAATTTACTCTCACTCAGTTTGTGCTTCTTCAACTATAAGGGGAGATTATAATAGTATGGCCATCAGACCCCTGCAAGAATTCAATGAGATAATCCACATCTGGTGCTTGGCACAGTGCCTGGTACATACACTGCCAGGTTAGTGTCAGTGTATGAGTCTCCCTCTTTCAAATTGGAGTTCTCAGGTATAACTGCCTTTATTTTGACTGAGTTACTCCCACAAACAAAACAAACATAGACACTCATTACAGAGCAGCTGGGTGGGCCTCTCTCAGAGGCCAAAGCCATTGGTCCTCACCTTCTGGACATGGCCCACAAAAGAGAGTCTGTTGAGGCTTATGATGGACACCCACACCTGCTCTTCTCGGATCCATGCAGAGGCAACAGAATGCTGCTCAGAACAGGCTCTGGGTCCTAGAAATGACCCGAGTCACCTCCTGAGTTGGGCTGTAAATGAGGATGTGCCATGACAGCTGAGCTGGAGAGAGGGTCTGCAGAAGGGTAGGGAAGACCTTTGGATGGGGAAACCTTCACAAAGGAAGAGATTTACATGTGATTCTGACTCAGACAGGGTAAAGATGACACATGAGAAAGAGAGGGCAGAGAAACTCATCATTTCAGGATGGAAGATGAGCACAGGCCCTTAGCAGGAAGGGGCAGTTACTTGGGGAGCCTGGAAAGAACCAACCTAGCTGGCATCTCTGGCTACATAAGGTGGTGCTGGTGAGGTGACCAGGAGGGGGGGAGATGGAGTGAAGTCTACAGCACATTCCAATGTCTAGTTAATGGATAATCACAGAAGGCTTTTCTGAAGAAGAGTATTATTAGGGTGACAGTGGTGTTTTCAGGAAGATGACTTCCTTATTCAGCTGTGAATGGAAAAAGAATATTATTTTGAAAACAAGCCTTCCGTAGTTTTGGGGGAAAAATAGCTGCGGTCTACCAGCTGTAGGATTCCTGGAATCAATACAATCAACAGAAGAGCCAGTGACCAGCATCTCATGCCTAACATGAATTCTATCGTTATCTGCTATTTTATTTTTGCTTCTCCACCCTCACCCTGTTTTGTTTTGTTTTGTTTTTCCCAGAACTGACCTGAAATAGACTTTGGAACTTTTGCCCAACAACACAGCCTAATGAACAGAAGGGACTGCAGAAAGATTCCAACAATGAATTTTTCAACACTAGCTCCTTTTGTACCGTAACACACATGGATTGGAATAGGGAGAAGATGCTGCTTTGCAGTCTACACATGACCCTAGGTTTGCACAGCACTTTCAGATATTTTCTTTTACACACTAACTATGACCCCTGGGAAGAGATGAGCTGTACCCATGTCATACACAGCAAATATGAAATTGGAAAATGTGACTTGTCTGTGGTTGTTCATTTTCTAAGAGAATATGATTTAAGATTCTTCACCTGAGCAGCACTTGCTACTCTGCCTGGCCATAAATAAAAGAATATGTTTGGTATTAATTAGCTTGCAAAGAACTAAAACATGGGGCCAGGCTACATGAGTAATAATTAATATATACTTGACAACTGTCATTATGATACTGTAATTAATAACTTACATGGTTCTTGATTTTGCTGAATAGTGATTCAACATAAATAGCAGTTTAGGGAAAGGACTCTACTCAACATTTTTTGTATAGAGGTGGGACATTTGCAGGGAAGGGAGGGCCAGCTTGCTGGGAGTCAGAGGAGGGAGTTTGGTGGGGCCAAAAGTTGCTCTGTAGTAGCTTTTTGGATTGCTGACCCTGATACACTGAGTCAGGGGAGTAGGGACAAGGGGAGCACCTTCATTATCAAATCCTCATTCAGCTTCCCTTCCATGAATGCCCTTATTATGGGCAAAGCACACCTGGGGTCAGAGAACTCACCTTTACCAACGTCAACAGTGGCTGTGCTGCCTTTTATCCTCTCTTCAATTTCATCCCTTATGTGAGCCTTAAAATATTCCAGGTTTCCAGATATGTTGACCACAATGAGCTCACTCATAGTCCCTCCGAGAGTTTGGCAGCCCCACAGCATCCTGCACAGCTCTCAGAATACTGCCCCTCCCCACATGCCCCCACAACCCTTATGTGGAAAGTAGGGAAGGGTCCCAGGATAAAAGGTAAATGAGCAACAAGCAAACCCTTCTCCCTTCTTCTCAGTTGTTATTCTACATCTACTGTATGCTGGGCCATGTACATATATTGTCTCTCCTCACAAACCCCCCTAGGGTGGGATCATCCCTGCTTGTCTTTGTGGGCAGAAGTTCAGACAACAACCCAGGCCCTCTCAGCTTCAGGATTTGAATTTGGGGCTTGCTTACAACAAAACCCAATCTTTGTATTTATTTATTTTAACCCATTCTTTCCCAAGCAGGCAAGTTTAACCTTCCAAGTAAGAGGAAGTCAGGTACTAGATTCTCTAAAAGCAGGAGGATTTTTTAGATTGAGAAAAAGACAAAGGAAGTAGCAAGTCCATCTCAACGGCAAAAACCTCCCATCTTTGTTTCCCTTTAGTTTGTAACTTCTCTATAAAACTAACCACATTGGACACACACACTACTAAGTAGATAAGGTTTTCAGGAAGAGGCCAAAATCAGGGTTGAAAATATGAACCAATTAAAAAAGATAAATGTCTTGTTTAGAGATTGCATCACTGCTCTTTTGAACTTAGTTCTACAAGTTTTCAAATTTGTAAACTGTATTTTTATTCATAAACTAGAGGCCTACTGCACAAAAATTGTGCACTGGTGGTTGGAAGAGAGATGTCCCTCAGCCTGGCCTGCATCCTCCTGCAATCTGGGAACCCTTGGGGGATGTCTGACTGATGGCTTAGGCCAGTCCCCATGGGAAGCAGGCCTTAGCCGGCAGCCAGACATCCTTAGTGCTGCTGTGGGGGTGGGAGAAAAGAGGTTTGCCAGTGGTGAGCCCAGCTTCTGGATGAGTGGTGCTCCCCCTTAGGAGTGCACTGATCACCAGGGGACAGCTCCTGTATTGAGCATCTGCCCCCCTGGTGGTCAGTGCACATTATAGTCATTCTGCTGTTTGGTTGTTTTGCATATTAGTCTTTTATTATATAAGAGGATTTACTTCATCTTGTGGCATTTCTTTATTCCCAATCCATTGCCACCTAATTTCCTAGCTGTCTCTTTTCATTTTTCCCTTGAAAACATTAATTCTAGAGACTGACTTTCTGAGTTCAGATTCTACCTTCACTTCCCACCAATTAAAAGACTGATAAGTTAGTTATTTCCAAACTTCAGTTGTTTCCTTACACACAAAATTGGAATATTTGTGTAATACTTGTCTAATAAAGTGTTGTAGTGAAAATTAAATGAGATAAATGTCCAGCATTTAGGAAAGAGCCTGGCACATCCTAGGCACTCAACAAAGACGAGCTGTCATTTGTATCATTTATATGTATCTTGCCTGCCTTAAAATACTGAGATCAACTGAGACCATCATGTAAAAGCATTTTGAAAGAATTAAAATGATACAATTGTAAAGGATCACTACTATCTTTTTTTTTGCAAAACGAGTTAGTGTATTAGGAGCTTTTAAAGCTGTGTTGCTTTGTACTCTGGCAAACCCATTCATTCACAAGGTCACAATTTACGTCCTCTGAGAAAGAGGAAGGGAGGGAGTCCTGTCCTTTAAGAGTGGAAAGGTAACTTCAGATGAGATACCAGAGCTCATGGGAAGGAGGGAAAGGGAAGGGGATTCTCTGTTTCCCGCCATAAGGTACTTTCCAATACTACGCTGCTGTGCAGAGTGGGGACTACCATCTGACATTAAAGTGGAAGAAAAACATACCAAATAAGAAGAGTATCTTTACAACTAAATGCCATGTGTTCCCAAATATATGCATATCTCTGTACAATTATTTTTTCATTGTCTTCCCTGTCAGCAATCATATTGGGCAAGATGTTTTACAGTTTCTAGAACATATTATTCATACAGCATAGGGATATAGGTACAAAGATTTCTCTCTCTCTAACTAAGAACTGTTTTCAGAATACTAGATGGCATTTCCCTCCTTTCCACATGAAGGGTCATGCTTAAAAAGGGGATGATAGCTGGGGACTGGGGGCTAGGGGGAGGGGGTAAGAACATGTCTTTCCTGGCAAGGGCAGTGGCCTACTCCTGACTCTAACAGGAGATTCTTGATTCTTGAATGTGTTTCAGATACCCAGGCACCTTGCTCCAGTAAACATGTTAACAAAAAGTACACAGGTCTAATCCTATCAGAGTTTATCTCTGAGCAAGCTATCTCCCCAAGTATATTTGCCATTGGTACTTATTATATTTCCTTAGATAACAGTACAAATATGAGAGGAATAAAGGGTAAGAGGGACTGGCAATGAATACAGACAAGAAGTAAAGGATCCAGAGAGTTAGGAGAGAGTTGGTGCTAGGGAGGAATTATGTCTACATACATATTACATCTTTAACAGAGGTCTGGCCTGTGCTATGCAACAGTGCTAGGCACAAAGCATGTGGCTACCCTGGGGAGGAAACTGACATACTTTGAGCACTTACACGCTGTTAAGACATAGTATTGGATGCTTAATATTCAGTATCTCATTTAACTTTTGCAAAAATCCCATGAGATAAGTTTTATTTTTATCTCAATTTCATAGGTGAGGAAAATCCACAGGGAGCTTAAGTAACTGGTTTAATGTCATGCGGCTAGAAAGCAGCAAACTAGATTTAAATTTATACCTCTAAAATTCCAAGGCCTAGACTGTTTCCAGTGTATCAGATGCCTTCTGGGTAAGTTTTTTTTAATGGTGGAGGTTTAACCTTTAAGGAAAAGTCCCATATTTAAGGCACATTCACAATTGTATTTTAACCATTTTGTATAGAAACAGCTTACTTTTTTTGTAATATAAAATAATAAGAAATTTCAAAAAATTAAGAAGGGTATAACATAAAAAGTTCCTCTCTGATTGCCATGCATTCCACTCTCCAGAGGTACCACTGTTGATAATTTGGTGTGTATCTCTCAACATCTTTTCATATGCCGTTCTTTAAAAAATTAATCACAAACAATTTTGTTTTTTCTTAAAACTAATGGTATATCATTATATTCTATAGATTTAATTATTTTGTAGATCTAATTGTCTTAGTGGCTACCTAAAAATTTACTACGTGGATGAACCATATTTACTTATCCATTTTCCTAATAATGGGCATTTGGGTTGCTTCTGATTTATCACTATTACGAACAATGCTGACATGAATTGTTAAAATGAGTGTCTTTATATAAAATAGCCCTTCACATGCATGCCTTCCAGTAGGATATATTTCTTAAAGTGAGACTGCTGAGTCAAAGGAAAGAAGGCTTTATATTTAAACTAGAGGCTCGGTGCACAAAATTCATGCACAAGTAGGGTCCTTAGGCCTGGCAGGCAATCAGGGGCCCTCACTGGCACCCACCTTGACTGGCCTTGTGCCTGCAGGCTGAGGGAAGCTCCTGCATTGAGCATCTGCCCCCTGTGGTCAGTGAGCATCATAGCAATCAGTTGTTCCACCAGTCGTTCTGCCAGTCATTCCAGCAGCCGGTCAATTTGCATATTAGGCTTTTATTATGTAGGATAGAAACTTCAGGGAAGAAGTTCATATTCTTATCAACAGTGTGACAGTCCCATGTTTCACCACAATCTTTCAAATAGGGGAACATAATCAATCTTTTAAAATTTTTGATAAACTACCAGGTGAAAAAATAGCCACACAGGTGGTTTGAACTTGGTATTCCTTTGGAGTTAGAAGATAAAACCTGATTAAGAGGCAGATGCTTGGAGTTTCCCAAAGTATGTCAATCAGATCAGTGACTCATCCATGTCCCCACATGCTAATCTCAGAGCATATGCAAATTTGGGTCTCAGAATGACAAATTTTTATGTGACCTGGGCCTTCAGAGGTAACTCATTCACATAATTTATTTGAGACCTACTATGAGCCACGCACCATTCCAGATGAAGAGGGCACAATTGCAAATGAGGGAGACAATGCTTTTGCACTATTAGGAGCTATACTCTTGATGGGAGAGTCAAGAATAAACAAATAAACAACTAAACAAGATATTTCATGATTAAGCTTTATAGGGCTGTTCAGAAACTGATACTAGTAGAGTTTTGAATATCAAATCCTACTATTGTACAAAAAGGAACAAGACAGGCACATGGATCCAAATACTCCTGCTAGGTCTTTTTGGTTGTTTAAAAATCTAAATCAAGCCCCAAATGTAAATCATCATCCTTCCATACAAACCCAGGCCTCTTCAACGTTTCCCATCTTAGTGATGGGCAACACTGAAAACAAGGAATCATCCTTGACATCCTTCTCCCTCACTCTTTCTTTACAATCTATTATCAAATTGGGTGTATATAACTCTTAAGTATTTCTGGAATCTCTCTGTCCATCCTCACTCCCACCCTTCTGTTACCATTACTTCTGGCCAGCATACTGCCTCAGCTTTACTGGTACCTGCTCATCCTCTGGTTCCCTGCCATGTGGATTCTACACTGCTGTCAGTCTCCCAACGCCTTCTCTTTAAAAAATCTCCAAAAGCTGTCTACTCTTATTAGGATAAACACAAAGCTTCCTACCATGCCCCATTTCCACCATACACCCTGTGACTTCCTCCACTCATGTTAACATTCTTCTCTCCCCTCATACTCACTGAGCTCCTATTAAGCCGTCTTGCACATGCTATTTCTTTAGTTTGAAATGATGATTCTTCAGTTTTCAATTCAAGTATCACTTCAGGGAGGACCTCCTGAATGAGCAAAATCCATCTATCATATGGTTGTTGTTGTACTCTATAGATCTTTCTCATGGTTCCTGTCATAGGTGTATTTCTATATTTGCTCATATTTCCTTTAGACTTTAAGCACCATGGGGCCAGGGCCATGTCTGCTTTTGTTTGTCAGCATGCCTATTGGTTAATGAACCATTCCAGTACAATGTTATGTATTAAACATTTGCTGAGTAAAAGAACCAATAAATTCCTATGAGACAGGCCAAACTGCTTGGAACAAATTTTAAGTGCTCTATAAGTACAGAAAATAAATGGTTAACCATTTGTATGCCATAAGCGTCTATAAACGCAAGCGGCGGACCTTTTTAAATTACCTTCAAAATATCGTGGCAGTTAACTGGTTAAAGTTAACCATTTGTATTATGGCCAAATAAAAAGCACAGAAGAAGGGAAGAGGGGATACCAGAGCATGCCATATCAGTGGGACAGGGGCTGCCCAAGTTAGTGAGGCAAGAATGAATAGGCCTTGAATTCCACATAAAGAACTTTAACTCACTCTTACAAGCCATGGGGATCTAGTGGAAGTTCTTGGAGGATTAAAGTGTAGGCAGGAAAGATTAACCCAGGTAAGTTATCATTTGGGTTGACAGAGAGGTTGTAGCTTTAGAGGCAAGTAACTTTAAGACGTTTAAAGTACACTAGTGTGAGGTTTGTCACCTGGAATACAAAAAGGGTAGATCCTGAGATTAAGCCACAGAACCTGGTGATTAACTGGATTTGGGAAATTTAATAAAATATCAAAAGTGCTTTCCTCTGACCTTACCTTGCCCTAAAATTTACACATTAGAAGATATATAAATAAGGACTAGAGAAAGATGACATGATCAGAACTTTCCCAATTCTTAAAACACACAATCTTATTTCTCCCCAAGGATGTCAAGTAAGTAAAAAAACAACAACAACAACAAAACGCCCGGCAGACGATGCATCTATCACCTAGCATCTCATTCTAAAATATTCAATAAGTAGCATTTAATCAGACAACCAGGAGGCAATCTATTTCTATACCTACATTCTAGGATTTAATTAAACAAAACAAGCCTACACCATGGCATGAAACAGATGAAAGGGCTATGGACTAAGAGAGGGTGCCAGAGTTCTGATCTCGGTTCTCAAGTTAACTCCATTGTGTCAGCCTGAGGTGGGTGTCTTCCTTGAACACAGGTTTCCCCATCTGTAAAACTGGCCGGGAGGGGAAGGCAGGGACTGGGAGTGATTTCTACTTAGGTTCAGCAAACTCCTGGAACTCTGGGGAGGTATTTCAGGAGGTCCAAGCGGGGTGAGGGGAGGCGGCAGTAGGCAAGTAGGCAGCCTCCCACCCATCTCCCACAGGCTCCTCACCTTGAGAAGCTCCACTTCTCTATCGACTACATCAGGGATCAAAATGTCATTAAGTCTTCAGTAGGATCCTAACCTTCATTCATCCCGCTGAGTAAAAATTCTGAGTTCTAGATGCTAAGAATCTTGTCCCTTATGATTCAGTGGTCTGACTTCCCAAAGAATAATATTACATGCTGATAGCTGTGTGGTTGTATAAGTTAACAACATTCTAAGATCTTAAAAGGTTTTCACAAAAGCACAAGTGACCCACCGTTTTAGAATTTGGGGGTAGAACTGAACTTTCATTCCATGAATAAACTTTGAAGCTGGGTGAACAACACCAGAGCTTGTCAACCAGTAATGCAAAGCGCTGCAGGTACGTACTTTAGCTTCATCTTAATGTTGTGTTTTAAGAAGCAAGTATTACTCATGTGATAAAAATTTCTTTCTTTTTAAAAGAAAAAAAAAAGTGTGACAACTGATCTCCCCACAGCTCAGAGCACAGGGCCTAGGCTAACTTCCCATGACTCCTTGACCTCAGAGGCTTCGTTAGGGGCCCCAAGCCACACCAAGTAGCGAGTACCCAAATCTGACATCATTTCACCAGTGGCCGACACTTTGCAACTGCAGAAACTTGGATGCTAATAAGAGGATCGAGTTGACTCCTCTTTAGAAACAGAAATGAACAAGGTGATGGACAAAATGAACACACTCTAGTATAGTGGTTTCCAAAGTCCATATTCCCAGTTGCAGTGGACCCTGAAGAAATCAACTGATTGGATTTTTCTATTTAATACTGTTAATTTGGAGAACATTTCCTATGAATTTAAATGTTATTAACATAATATTTGATGCCAATTTGTTATGCTTATATCCAACATAGTAACAGGATTTTTGTTTCTATTTTAGAAATCTTACATACGTGTTTACATGTCATAATGTAAGCAGTATTTCTTACTGGGAACTGTGAAAAAAAAATAACAACACACAAACGTTTGAAAAACACTGTTTTGGTAGATGATACTGGGAGTGAGAGAGGAAGCGGATCTTTACCAGTTTGATCTGAGGGACATTTTAGTAAGTTTGGTTTAAAAATAAAGAAGTGAGGGCAGTGGGGAGGGACCCGGTATTTCCTGAGTGATGACCATGTTGTAGACTCTGTGCTTGATCTTCACCCACCCAACAAGGTCTTTTGATGGAAGGGAAGGGAGGGGGAGGAAGAGGGCTTGCCAGGGATTTCGCCTGTTTTCTAGATGAAGGGAGATTTCTTCAAAGTTACAACTAGCAAAAGGCAGATTCTGAAATCCAACTTGATATCATTTGACTATTAATCGCAGTGTTATAGCTGTAGCGAAGGAGTAGAGAAGCCTAAGTTGTGTCTTTAAAGTTAGCTTTATAAAATCCTATGTGGTTCTAAATCGTGCCAGCCATCATCACCCCACTGATCTTTGTTAAGTCCTCACTGTGTATTAAGTGCTTTAAAACCTTCATTTAACCCCACAAAAGCCTTTTGAGCTATGTGCTATGATCATCCCAGTTTACTGGAGGCTTTTAGCAGTTTAGCAAGTTAACCAGCCTCACAGATGCAAAATCCATTAAGTAGTTGAATGTATCTTTATTTACCTTTCCTGCACCTATTCAATCAAAACAGTTGAAATCTCAGTTTCCCACCTCTGAAATAAAAGTGGGATTAGATGTTCACTTAGGACTTTACACATTCAGCATTCGCTGGTTTTAAAATGTGTTATGCAGGTAGCCTTCCATTTAAAGAACGCCAGACAGTCTTTTTTCCTTAGGCATCCTGGCTACCTACATTGCAAGGCTGGCTCATAAACATCCAGAGCAACCTTTTCTGAAGTCTCTGTCCATTTAGCAATGTGCTTACTAGAAAAATATACCATTTGGTCATTATCACTGTATTAGAAAAATGTTCATTGTTCAATATTCTTCATAAAAGCTAAATAGCTTGTAAAACAATATGCTGGTGATTTAAGGATTGAAATTTATAGCTTAGTGGGATTTTTATCTGTAAGGCCTCTTTTCTTATTCTATTGACCTGGTTGACTGCTGGCTACAAAATCTGGCCCCTTTCAGCTCAGGAGCACTCTGGGGGATGGAGTGCCCAGGGGCAGATCTCTATTTTCCTAAAAAGGCAGCTCAAGCAGCTTCATAAATCCTTAGCTCCTGTGGACTTTGAGCTATACATGTGAGGCACAGAAGGGAAAACTGAGCAAAATTGTGAGATTTTTATGAATTTTTTTTCATAGTCAAACTGATGACTGTCCTGGTGGAATTTCGGGCACTCTTCGATTTAGGTGAGGTTTGGTCCATTTTCTTGTGTATTGTGGGTGTCCAACATCTAAGTTTTGCCCGTTTCACATCATTTGTAGACCCTATATTCTGCAGAAAATGTGGTAAGCTAGAAGACCTTAGAGATACCAATTTTCTAGTTCTTCTGTCCTTTTTCTAACATCCTTCCCTCAGCATTAAGCTTAAATTATTGCAGAATCTTGCCTGAATGTGTTTTTGTTACATCTGAGTGATTTTCATGTCCCATTAATCTTGTAAAAATGAAATTCTGCCTGTACCTTCATATTACATCTTTTCCCTAAAAAAATACAAGACTCAAATTGGTCTGTGGTCAAAGTGAGCTGACCACTCATTGACAAACAGGTAAGAGGGCAGTTATTCTTAAAAGAGAGGGAGAAAAGATAAAACAGGGCCGACTTTAACGGGAAATGATACGTTCTGGTGTTTCCAAGATCACACCTACATCCCCACTGAAAATTCAGGGCTGAAAAAGCCTGCACATTCAGCTAGCCTTTCCTACCTGGTTTCACTCATACAGATACACACTTTTGTCATCTTCCCAAGAGATAAAAACCAGACACAAAGCCAGGCTTTCCAAAGCAGGCAGGGCATTGGCCTAGAGGTTTGAAGATGAGTAGAGGTGAGTGTAGGACCCCTGAAGGAGAGAGATACTGAGCCAGGGGGAAGTCAGGAAAGCGGGTGAATAGAAAAAAAAGTAGAAAAGTGACCGCCTGAAAAGATTAGCAAAGAGCTGCATGTTGCGGTCCCGTAAAACACATTCCGAATCAATCATACCGAACATCGATACATACTTGAGGGCACATTATAATCCCCCAGGAGTGAAATAAATGCCTTTCTGGGCCAATATGGTTGTCACCATATCTAAAACCTAAAAAGCAGGCGTCGGAAGAAAGGGAAAAGTAATTAGGGACTGTAAAAGTGATGTTACCTCTACCAATTCCGTTTTAGCGATTAAGAAGTGCCTACTGCCTGGAGGAGGGGCAGCCTAGAGGCTTCCTTCTCAGCTGCACCTGTTTCGGAAGGGCCTGGGCGCGCAAGAGAGAAAACAACAGGTTCCCACCGGGAAAACTACCCAGTCCCGCACCTCCGGGCGCCCCTGCCAAGCGCCGCCCGAGCGCGGCCCAGGCCTCGGCTGCCCAGCTGGCGGCCAGCTCTGCAAGGCGGGAGGCGCCGGCTCCGGCTCCGAGGGCCCAGGTGGGTCCCCCTTCCCCACGGCTCACTCACCTGTTGGGAGCCAGGTGAAGAGCAGCAGCCAAGGTGCGGGGAACCCGAGGCCCATGCCGGCGCCCTCTCCGGCCCCTTTCCGTTCTGGGGCTGGGGCACTGCCCTCCCTCCTCGGCGGCGGCCCCCGGACGCAGCACCTCCGCCGGATCCCTCCGCTCCCGCTCGGGCGGCGCAGGCGGAGGCCGGCCGGCGGGGAGCAGGTGCGCGGCGCAGACCCACCTGGGGCGCTCCCCGCGGCCCCGCCCCCGCCCCGCCCCCGCCCCGCCCCCGTCCCGCCCCGCCCCCGCCCCCGCCCCCGCGGCCAGCTTTCCTACCTGCGGCTGCCCCGCTGCGGGCCGCCAGGTATTTCTCCTCCGCGCCCACACAGCGCCTCCTGCCACTCCCCCCTCGCGCCATTGGAGACTGTTAACCACTTTCCTCCACAGTCCTCGGGAACTTCTACCCCTACCATTTTATCCCCCACTTTTTGTAGAATTCTGTAAATATACCTTTCCGGGGAGTCTTTCCTGCGTTTTTCCATTCACTCCCATGTGGTTGGAAAACATTTTTTTTTTTTGTTCCTTTTCCTCCCACACTAAAACACACTAATGTTAAGTTTTACACATTGTGTCTGTTCGGGTTTTCTAGAAATTAAAGACAGGGCATATGAACTGAGAAATAAACTTAATCTTCGATTATGATAAAAGCAGCGGGTGTTTATGATAGAAAAATAGAAGTGGGTGGAAATAAGTAAATCCTGCGCCCGCCACTGACGGTCATTGTTCATGTGGGTCTCTTCCTTTTTACTGTTTCCCATCCTGCATGCAACTCGGCGGCCCCTGCCAGACCGCAGCCCTCCCAAGGCCAGAGCTTCTAGGTCTCTGCACAGCAGGCCACGCAGGACATCATTTGTATTGACTTCTTCCTTGGCAGGAACTCACAGGGAGGGGAAAAGAAAAACAGGAGGAGGGCTCACTTTGCCTTTGTGAACCAACCAAGCCAGCAACCAACCAGCAATGTTAATTTGGAAAATCACCATATAGTAGTCAATGTAAATAGACAGCAAGCCGTTTTATAAGCCTCTCCCTTATCAGGGATTTTTCATCATGCTCCCCCTTCTGTAACATACACAGTTCTCCCTCCCAGCCACCAGCTTTTTCCTCCACAAAAGAATTATAAAGACGTATTTAACATGGCTTCTGCTCCTCAGGAAGTTTCCATTCTGGACACTGACCTTAGAAGTCAATATTATTTCTCTTAAGTGTATCCCTGCCCTGCTCTGCTCTGCAGAGTCCTCTTCACTGATGTTAAACTGCCTCACCTTCCCACCTTTGTCATGAATCTGATTGGAGGTCTCTACACAGCCCATTCTCCTCATTTACCTCTCCCCCCCTCCCCCCCCACACACCCTCCCTCCACTACTGAGTCTGACAACTGGTTCCCCAATTGGGCCTCTCCACTTTAAATGTTTTTCTTATAGTTTCTTTCTTCCAGAAAATGGGAAGTAAATTCAGGAAGTCATGGGCAAGGGTGAAGCATCCATCTTATATAAAAACTGCTGTTTGAAATTTTAACCTTGCTATTGGCTTCTGTAAATGTTTGCTTGCTTAAATAATAAGGAAAATGAAACTATTCTCACTTCAGAGAGACCATTAAGCCTTCCCTGGACAAAATTATCAGTGCGGGCACCAGGCCAGGCCTTTGGTTGAGGTTTCAAGGCCTCAGCATATAGAGGCCCTCAGCATATAGAGAACTTGCAAAGGGGAGGAAAATATCCCATATTTGGGAGACAAAGAAGGTAAAAGATATAAATAGAGAAAATTTCTGCATGTTGGGGCCCAGAATTTGAGAAACATTTTCCTTTGGATCCACACAAAATAAATGTAACTTCAAATTCTCTGAGCATGGTTTGATTATTCTGGTTTTCTGTAACAAGGGCAGATGGTACAGTATGTTTAGGAGCCTTTAGATCTTGCACTGTGGGATCCCAGCACAGCAAGATGCAATGTGAGTGAGGGGTGCTCTCCTTTCCCTCTCCAGAGACCCTGTACATACTCCCAGGAACATTGTATGTGTCTGAGTGTTTGTGACCCTGAGGAATTTGTGTGGTTGCTGACTTAGTGAATTGTTGTAGGCAAATTTTCAATCTTAATCTAAAGAAGTATGAACACTTTCCTTCCCACACCTACACCCATGTCCCCCTGCCCTTGCTTTGGCATAAAGGTCATTTTAATATTCACTGGAGCCAGCATTTCTCCATGTTTACTTCATGGAATAGTAGTTTCATGGAATGTTAATAAATAGTATATGGGAAAAAGGCTCTGTGATCAAATAAATTAAAGAAATGCTGGATTAAACAAAATTAAACATTTTTTAAGGACTTGTCAAACCCTTAGGGTGCTAGTGTACATTTAAATTTCCAAGGGAATATTTTGCAGCATTACTCAATCACCAATTTTTTTCCCCACACACATATCTCAGGGCAGATGTTCCATGGAACATAGTATTCTGAGAAATCCTAATTGGCAGGTGTTGGAGACTTCTATAGGAACAACAACAACAACAACAACAAAACACAACTTTAACAAAAGTTATCCAAGTTCAGGAGAATTAGAATTTTCTTATTTTCTCTTGGGGATCACTTAGTTGAACTTCTACCTCCGTTGCTTCTCTTGGAATGAACTCTTTATGGTTAACTTTATATGTTCCTTTGTCTATTACACACATCTTTTTTCCTTCACCATTTATATATTATATATCGAGCAATGTTCTATGTCAGTGGAACTGCAGCTCGCGAGCCACATGCAGCTCTTTGGCCCCTTGAGTGTGGCTCTTCCACAAAATACCACGTGCGGGCACACACATACAATGCGATTGAAACTTCATGGCCCATGCACAGGAGTTGGTTTTCAGCTTTCAAAAGAAATTTCAATCTTTGTACTGTTGATATTTGGTTCTGTTGGCTAATGAGTTTGCTGACCACTGTTCTATGTAATTTACAAGTATTATCTCATTAAATTCCCATACTAGCTGTATAAAAATAAGAACTGTTAATCACATTTTAAAATAATTTTGATTCACTCAAACCAATGGCTATTGTACTGCTCTTGTCATTTTTAAAAATCTTTATTGTTGAAAGTATTACATACTCTTTTCCCCATTGACCCCTTCTAGCCTGCCCCTGCCCTGCTGCCCCTGGCCTTCACCACACTATTATCTGTGTCAATGGATTATGCATATATGCATGTAAGTTCTTCTCATTCACCCACCCCTGCCTCTGAAAGTCAACAATCTGTTCCATACTTCTATGTCTTTTTGCTGGTGGTGAGTCTTGCCTTCAATTTGTAAAAAACACATCTGTGAAGCACAATAAGGTGAAGCACAATAAAAGGAGGTATGCCTATATCTTTTCTTTATACCACAAACAAAATTCCAAACTGGTCAAAATCTGTTACAAGAAAAAAAATTAAGCTTTTAGAAGAACATCCGATAGAATACACATACGATCTTGAAGAAAAGAGTAAAATCTTAAATAAAAACAAAAAGAATAATTCATTAAGGAAGACATAGATAAGACTATATTAAATTTAAGAGTTCTACAAACAAAATGAAAAAAAAAAACAAGTCACAAACTAGAAACAGATATTTGCTATGCATTTAAAAAGCAAAAGAAATATAACCAGTAAGATTTTAAACACTTCTAAAAAGTAAGTAGGAGACAACCCAATGATAAGGGAGATGAACAGGCAATTCACATAAGAGAAAATCTGATTAACTATTAAGGATATTAAAAGATGTCCAACTTGACTGGTAACTGGGAATCATAAATTTAAAACAATAAATGCTACTTCACATTTGGAAAATTGGTTAAGATGTAAAAGTCTGAGCCAACTAAATGTTGGTAAAGATGTAAGAAGTGTGAATTGCCTCAACTACTTTGGAGAAAAATTTGAGAAAAACCTCATAAAATTGAAGGTGCACATATCCTAGAACCTTGTTATTTCCCTTCTAGAGGTTCTCACTTTGTGCAAACAGACACATGTGCAAGGATGTTCATTGCAAAGTGATTTGTGCAAAAACTGGAAAACAACTTTTCATCCAAAAGAATAAGTAAATAACCTAGGGCTTATCAATGGATAATATGCCATGTTTAAAATGAATTAACATCTACAGCATGAATGAATATTGAAAATATAATTTATAAAGAAGTTAAAAGATACTATGTACAGAAATTTGTCAAATGTTATGACAAACAACCCACCAGTATCATATAGGGTGTCCCCCCAAAATGTATACATACACTTTGAATAATTATAAAGGTACATTCATTAAAATACATTTCATTTTTGAAATTAGCTGTTGAATTGTGTATACCTTTTTGGAAGATACATATATATGCAGAACAAAATATAAAAACAACCAGGAGACTGAGATTCCCCAACCTTAGATTGTCATTACTCCTGAGAGGAAAAAGGAAAGCAATAAGTTGGGAGGGACTTTGATTGTATACCCCTTTTTTATTAATATCTGAAACAAATACACTAAAAATGCAAAATCTGTTAAATTTAAGTGGTATAATGGTACTGGTTATATTATTTTATGTACTTTCCTGTATCTTTAGCATATTTTGTAATTAAATATACTTTTTAAAATGTATTTTTCATTGATTTCAGAGAGGAAGGAAGAGAGATAGAAACATCAACGATGAGAGAGAATCATTGATTGGCTGCCTTCTGTATGCCCCCCTACTGGAGGGGTGATGTAGCCCATAACCCAGGCATGTGCCCTTGGCAGGAATCGAATCCTGGACCCTTTAGTCCACAGGCCGGCTCTCTATCTACTGAACCAAACTGGCTAGGGTTTAAATATATTTTTAAGACAAAAACAAGAGTGAGAAGTAGGTGTGGGATCAGACCAATTATGCTTGTATCAGGACATTCCCACTCACATCCAATGTAATGATATGTATAAGTCACTTTTGGATGAGACTCCCTGATCTGCTAAAGTGTGTCCTGTAAGGCCTAAGATTCTGATTTTCTCAATATTTCATTATAAGAAGAAAAACCAGCTCTGACTGGTTTGGCTTGGTGGACTGTGGACTGAGAGGTCCCAGGTTCGATTCTGGTCAAGGGCATGTACCTTGGTTGCAGGCATATCCCCAGTAGGAGGTGTGCAAGAGGCAGCTGGTGGATGTTTACCTCTCATCGATGCTTCTAGCTCTCTACCGCTCTTCCTTCCTCTCTGTAAAAAAATCAATAAAATATATTTTTTAAAAAAGAAGAAGAGAAACCAGGGGACAGTGGAGGGCTGCATTCCTGAGACTAACGCCATAGAGAAGAAGTCATAGAAGCAAAGGTAGAGAGCCTGAACTTCTGCTACCACTACAGGCATAATTTTTTTTATGTACAGTATTTTTTCTTTATTGATTAAGGTATTACATATGTGTCCTTATTCTCTGGTGTTTCTTCCTCTTGTTGCAAGACCACAAGAACAGTTTGCTGTTCAGACTCTTCTGAGATAATGAACTCAGTCCATACCCCTCTTAGTAAAGCTCCAATAAAGGTTAGAATATCCAGTTCTTTCCAGCACACTCCAGAAAGCCTGGTTAAATTAGTCTATGGGGAGGCCCAGGAAGCAGTATTTTTTTAAAAGTTCCCAGGGGGTTCTAAGGTGTAGCAGGAGTTGAAAGGATAGTTAAAGGGTTTGTTACCAAATAGGGCTTTCCCCAGGGTTGTCCCTAACTGGAACATTCTCCAACATATTTCCTATCTGAGCTTCTCTTTGGTTACTTTGCTTTGCCACTACGTCGAGTGATAGGAAAGTTTCTATTCCAAAGCCCACGCTCCTGAGATGTGTAACTTCCCTCTTTTGGCTTCTTCACCAAGACAGTGTGACAGACTCATGGTACCATCAGGTAGAAGTTCATTTTAGGACATTACCACCAAGTAGCTGTGTAGGACAAGTAACACAGTTTCTCTAAGACTCAGTTTCTCTATTTGTAACACAAGGAATGTCGACTAGATCAGTGGTTTTAATACGGAGTTCTAAGAAGCTCTGGCATTTTGTGACTTCGTACCAAAGGAGTTGACTTTGTCACAGAGTTTGGTTTGAAAAATCACTGGATCGAATGATGCAAAGGTCTTTTCCAGAACCCACTTGAGACAATTCTAAATTCTACAGGAATAGACTTTTGCTACTACCGAAGTTTATCATAACACATATGCTTTGAGGCCTGCCAAAGACGGTATTTACCAAATGTGGTCCATAACAGATACTACAATCTGTCTACTTGCCAACCAAATTTAGCACACAGACAGGCCTGTTTTGCTTTTGCCTGAAGAATACTTTTTTCTTTCCTTGCTATCTTTTCTAAACTTTCCAAATGTGAAGTATAAGATAATTCTGAAATATGTACAAATCAGAGGTGTATGGCTCAATGAACTATCATGTTGTAAATACACCTTTGCAACTACCACTTTGGGCATGTTATGTAGCAATATCACCATTTCAGAAGCTCCCCCTCATATCCCTTTTATTCATACCTTCCTTTATCCTCTCCAAAGGTAGCCACCATCTTGACTTCTTATACTGTAAACTAATTTTGTATCTTTTAACATTTATATAAAAGAAATGATGTAGTATACATTTTTGAGTTTGTCTCTTTCTCTCAATATTATGTTAAGTGAGATTCATTTATGGTTTTGCATGTATGGGTAGTTTAGTTCATTAATTTTTATTTCTGAATAGTACTCTACTCTTAGAATATACCTCAAAGTATTACTCCGTTTTATTGTTGATAGACATTTGATTTGTTTCTACTATTTGGCTATTATGGCTAACTAGTAGCCCTGCGCATGAATCTGTGCACCAGTAGCTCTCTGCGGGGTCTGGCCACTCCATGCCCACTGCCCAGAGGCTCTCTGCAGCCCAGAGGCCCATCTGCAGTTGGGCACAGAACATTTGCTTCGTTACCAGGATGATGACACAAGTGTTCCCCTCACCCCCCCAACTCCAGCTGCTCCGTGCCTGCTACCCAGAGGCCCTCGTGCCTGGGGTGGAATGCTTACCTTGTTGCCGAGGCTATGAAGCAAGCATTCCACCAGGCTGCTCACACTGCCTGTTCTCAGCAGCTGCACCCCCAGAATTGGGGGACTCTGGCGGGGCTGAGAAGATTGGGCACCACTATCTTGTGGCTATGGGTGCTGCCATATTTGTGATGGAGTGATGATTAATTTGTATATTACTCTTTTATTAGATAGGATGATACTATAAACAGTCTTATAAATCTTTGAACATTCACCCATTTTTGCTTCTACATCTTGGGGTCAAATTGTTTGGTCAATAGGGTATATGTAGTAATTTTAATATGTGCCCACAAATTCTTGGATTCTTCTCCCTTCAAAAGCAGCAAGGAGGTAGTGGGGGGGGGAGGTTGTTGTTTAAATCTATGACCCTCAAGTGTAGGCATTATAACTTCTTCCTTGCCTGCCCTGGGGAAGCCAGCTGCGATATCAAGAGGACACTCAGTCCTATGGAGAGGTCTACATGGTAAGGAATTAAGTACTCCTTCCAATAGTCATGTGAATGAGCCATCTTGAGAGGAAATTTTCTAACTGTAATTAAATCTTTAGAGGAGCTAACATCTTGACCATAAACTCATAAGAGAACCTGAACTGAAAACCATACAGAGATAAGCTACTGTCAAATTCCACAGAATGAGAAAATATATGTGTACTGTTTTAAGCCACTAGAACAATATTGCAATTATGCAGCAATAGATGATCAGTATAATAGGCTTATGTTTAGTCTTAGTAGAGAATACTAAAGACTTTTCCAAATTTACTTACACAATACTAGTGCATGAAAGTTTTAATTGTTCTACATCCTTAGCAATATATGAAATTGGGAGCCTTTTCAATTATAGCTCTACTTGTGGGTGTGTGATGGTATTGCATTGTGGTTTAATTTGCATTTCTCTGATGACTAATGAAGTTGAGCACTTTTTTGTATGATAAGTGAATTTTTGGATATCCTTTTGTTGGGTTTGATGGAATCTTTAGCTTATTTTTCTATTCAGTTTTATATTCTTATTGATTTGTAGGAGTTTCTTATGTATTCTGGATATGGTCCTTTTGTGGTTATATAGGTTAAAATATCTCAATTTGTGACTTGCCTTTTTGCTCTCTTAACTATTTTGTTTAATAAACTGATATTTTCATTATTTATATTAATTAACTTGTTAATCTTTTCCTTTAATATCCTGAAGGTTTTAGTGTTTTATTTAAGAAATACTTGCCTTCCCTAGGGTTATGAAGATATTCTCTGTTGTCTTCTAGGAGCATTATATTTTGCTTTTCGCATTTAGATCTATAGTCCACATAAAACTGAGGTATGAGGTAGGAAGATCATCTTCTTTTTTTTCATAGGGATATCCAATTTATCAAGCCCAATTATTGAATATTAGTTTCTTTCCCTACTCAACAGTGTCAGCTTTTCCACAGTCAAGTGTACATACATGTGTATATCTAATTCTGGATTTTCTATTCTCTTCCATTGGTCTATTCATTTGCCAGCCCTTTTGCCAATACCACACTCATTTAATTATTATAGCCTTATAACAAGTATTTTTTTAAAATTATACTTTATTGATTTTTTACAGAGAGGAAGGGAGAGGGATAGAGAGTTAGAAACATCGATGAGAGAGAGACATTGATCAGCTGCCTCCTGCATGCCTCCTACTGGAGATGTGTCCGCAACTAAGGTACATGCCCTTGACCAGAATCGAACCCGGGACCTTTCAGTCCACAGGCTAATGCTCTATCCACTGAGCCAAACCGGTTTTGACATAACACAGTGGTTCTCAACCTTCCTAAGCCCACGACCCTTGCATACAGTTCCTCATGTGGTGGTGACCCCCAACCATGAAATTTTGCTACTGTTATGCATCGTGATGTAAATACAGTGGTACCTTGAGATACTAATGCCCTAACATACGAGATTTTTGAGATACGAGCCGTCGAGCGAGCAATTTTTGCTTTGAAATAGGAGCAACATTTGAGATAGGAGTAATTGTGGGGATCGGCTGGCTGCACACGACCCACCAGTTTACCACGACCCGAGCGTCTCATAGTTTCCCATGCCTCAAGGTTATGGAACGAATTAAACTCGTATCTCGAGGTACCACTGCATTTTCCGATGGTCTTAGGTGACCCCTGTGAAAGGGTCGTTTGACCCCCAAAGGGGTCGCGACCCACAGATTGAGAACCACTGGCATAACAAGTCTTGATATCTACTAGAGCAAGTCCTTCCACATCATTTTCTTCTTCAAAATGCCTTGACTATTCTTAGCCCTTTGGATTTCAACATACATTTTATAATCAACTTACTAATTTCCACAAAAAATCTGGTAGAATCTGAATTAGGATTGGAGGATGGATTGCCATTTTTATATTATTGAACCTTCTTATTTTTGAACTTAGTATGTACTTTCATGTGTTTTTATATTCTTCACTTTCTTTCAATAATTTTTTTTTAGTTTCTTGGGAGATGGGAGGTAGAAATGTCACACAAAATCAGGGCTTCTTTTTTGATGTTACTATAGTTTGATGGTAAATTGTATCATTAATTTTTTTTATTTATTGTGGCTGGCATATAGAAATTCAGTTGATTTTATATGTTGACTTTCTTTTCAGCAGACTTGATTATCTAGTTATTTTTGTTGAGTCCCAAAAATTGCATCGGAAGAATTATAAAGATTAATTCTGGTTTTACCTCAGAGATGTAGAGAGCTATAAAGAGAATTATTCCCATGCTTACAATAAGAAACTGCTGGACAAACTGCAAACAAATGTACATTCTTGACTCCTTAAGAGAACTTCTGTCACAGGACAAAAATGTAATCTAAAATTTAGGAGAGACAAGATCCTACATGGTAAAACAAGATCAGAACACTTGAGGCAGATGCCTCCAGATGGTAACAAGAGTCATCTGGAATCTATCTATCTATATAAAAGTCTACTATGCTAAGTGTCTAACCAATTGGTCAACTGGTCAACTGCTCGACTAGTCACTATGATGTGCACCGACCCCCAGGGAACAGATGCTCCTACCAGTATGTTAGCTTGCTACTGTGCTCTGGCCAATCAGAATTGGGTGAAACAGACTAGATATGCCTTGGAGCCTTCCCACAGGTACTTTTCTCTAGTCGGCCAGTACTTATCAGCCCTAATTGGGACTGGGTGAGACTGCTCCGATCAGCCCTGATCACCAGCCTGGCCAAGGGACCCCACCCATGTACGAATTCGTGCACTGGGTTCCTAGTAAAATAATAAATGACTAAATGTTGAACATAGGCTAGTGAAGTACCTGGAGTTTTGCACCTTTTTGTGAGGTTTTTCAGTGAGACCCTTGCCAGGACCTCACAAAGAAAGATTGGAGAAAATCCTGTGGAAATTTTCTCACAGGGAGGGCTGGATAACGGGAACTAGAAAGTGCTGTTAAAACTCTGTCCAAACTTATCTATTCTATCTTCCTTGTTGAACAAAAAACTTAATCTGCAGAGATAATAGAAACAAAAATATTGGTGTGAGCCAATAAACACTGGAGGAAGAAAACAAGAAGAAAAAATTTACCCCAACTGATTCTGACTCAGCACTAGATCTGGAGGAGGGGCAAGACCACTAGTCAAAGCCCACAAGAAGCAGGTTGACAATGTCTGACTAAAACTGAAACAATGAGAAGGCCAGAGAACTTTGACTTCCTTACCCACCACTCTCATAACCACTCTAGAAAGTGTCAAGTAAAAATAAGAATGGAATACAGCTACAAAAGATGCAAAAGACAGATTCTTCCTGGGGAGCAATTCAAAGGAAGGACTCAAAACAAAGCAGAGACATTAAGCCAGGTGGAGAACAGATATTGAGAGAAATACGCTGGTAAACAGTCCACACAAAGTCACTGGATAAAGCTGAAGCCTATGGTGCACTAAGGTTAGCTATAGCAAGAATAAAATTCAAACCCAACTCAACTCTAGATAAAAATACCCAACATAAATACCCAACATTAATAAGGGCCTAGCAGAAGGAAAGGCAGGCTTATCTTTAAGAATAAAACATATTTACCTCAGTATCTATTATCTCTCTCTCTCTCTCTCTCTCTCTCTCTCTCTCTCTCTCTCTCTCTCACACACACACACACACACACACACACACACACACACTGAGTGGCCAGATTATTTGATATCTGAACACATAATAATCTGGCCACTCAAAGTATTTCCTATATAATAAAAAGCTAATATGCAAATTGTCCTCTTGACCAGGAGTTCAACTAGCAGGCAGGTCGGCCAATCGTTCATGTCCCCTCCCCCTGGCCAGGCTGGCTGGACCCCACCCACGCACGAATTTATGCACTGGGCCTCTAACATATATATATATACTGAGTGGCCAGATTATTATGCGTTCAGAGATCATAATAATCTGGCCACTCAATATGTATGTGCTAGAGGCCCAGTGCATGAAAATGCATGCACTAGAGAGGGGGGGGTCCTTCAGCCCAGCCTGGTCCCTCTCATAGTCCAAGAGCCCTCAGGCACAGAAATCAACCTGGTGATCAGCGAAAGGTGACAACCCCCCATCATACTTCTTCTGCTGCCATTGCTGGCAGTGTAAGCCTCTGCCAGCCCTGGTTACCTGAGCCTTGAGTGGCTCTAGAGAGCTGGGAGGCTGAGGGGATTGGGAACTTCAGAGGCAGGTGTGTGGAGTGGCCAGGCCTGCCTGGGAGTGGGCCCAGCCTTGCCGTATACCTGCCACCCCAGCAGGGCTGAGAGGACTGGGTGCCACCATCTTGTGGCTGTGGGAGCCACATTTTTGAGGGCAGGGCAATCAGCATGTTCCCTCCTTATTGGCTGTGGGTGCTGCCATCTTTGCGATGGCATGTCAATTAGCATATTCCCTCTTTATTAGATAGGATAAAATATCTGACTTTGACAAAAAATTGTGAAATATGGTGCTCAGGCTACCATAACAAAATGCCATTTACTAGGTGGTTTAAACAGCATAAATTTATTCTCACAATTCTGGAGGCTGTGAATTCCAAGATCAGGGTGCCAGACTGGTTGGGTTCTGATGAGAGCTCTCTACCTAACTTTCAGATGGCTATCTTCCCATGTCTTCCATATGATAAGAGAGAAATATTTACTGGTCTCTCTTCTCAGATGAACACTAATCTCATTATAATGGCCCCATACTTAAGACCTTATCTAAGCCTAATTACCTCCCAAAGGCTCCATCTCCAAATAGGGCCTCAACATATGATGGGGCAGGGGGTACACATACAAAATGGCAAGAAAAATAAAAATCTGAAGAGACAAAGCAATAATCAGAACCAGACAAAAATATGACACAGTTGTTGAAACTATATTACAAGGAATTTAAAATAATTATAATTAAAATGTTAAAGGATCTAATGGAAAAGTTAGACAGCATGCAGAATTAGACAGATAGCAGAGAAATGTCAACTATAAGAAAGAATAAAATAGAAATGCTAAAAGAAACATATTCACTAACAGATATGAAAAATGTCTTAAAGAGAGCCATCAGTCCATGGGGGCATAGGCTACCATGGATACAGAACTGAACCTCACAACACCCTGCTTGGCCCCGGAGGATGACCGGTTAGCCAGAGACGGGTAAGATTCCTCAGGGAAGGAACAACCTAAGACAGGCACAGTTGCAGAGGGGCCATCAGGAGAGAACTTGGGGGTCAATAGAGGTCGGGCACAGACCCTCACTCCCCTCTTCAATCTTGCAGGGGTCTGAACCTTCATCCCTTCTGAGGGAGGTCTCCTGCCCCCATGGATACCTCGCTTCCCACGCTCAGCACAGATCAGGACCCAGGAAACAGACAGAAACATGCCAACAGCAGCTGCCCTATATCTAAATTCAGCCTAGCACTAAGAATACTCAGTGCCTATTCAATACAAATAAACCTTTCCGCTAATATATATAGGGTAATCTAAGATTGTTGGTAGAGTATTAAATTTGATGTAAAAGAATTATCAAGCTTTCAGATTAATTTAAATTGGCAAACTGAAATAAGCGAACACCCAAGAAAATTTAAGTGTACTGGACAAAAAGCGGTTTCTAAAGTATTAATTAAAATTTCTACTCATCTCATGGTAAAATTGCTTAACATGTAATGAATATAAAACAGGCATATTTGTGTGCAAAAAATTAAAATTTAAAGTTATCAAGATTGCATTAAAAAATTTAGCAAATTCTCCATTAATCAAAAAAAGGGGGGGAGGAGAGTAGGATGATATCATGTAAGGAAAAACATCTGGTAAGTAAATTACATCTAGAAAATTTTCACTTTAGAAAATCAATTTCCATTTGTAATACTAACAGCAAGACACCCATGAAAAACACACATGGTGTCAAAATAAGCCAAAGGAAAATCGTTTGGGCAAAAATAAAAAGGACCCCAAGTCAATTTTATAGAAAAGATTCCTTTATTAACTCTTGGTCGAGAATATGTTTATATACTTTCAGAAAACAACTCCAAGACCAAGTGGACTCCTGCAACAGAGAGGAACTGACAGGTCTGCGCCAAACACGAAGGCCAGAGGAGAAACAGTTCACAGATGGAAGATGCTGATGACGCCTTGCCATATGAGCAGTTAGCAGCTGAGCATCGCTACAGGATGCCCAGGACCAAACTAGAGAGGATCGGACCAGCATCACCACCATTTTTCCAGTATCCAGATACCATTGATGACATGTACACATAAGGAACTGTCTGACATTGAAATTGGGACTCAATCTTTTTTTTTTCTTTTGCTCTGGTGGGTTTATTTCTAGCCTACAGGGGCAAGATATTTTTAAAGACAAGAATCAGGGGGGTGGGGGGAAAAGCAGACACAGAGGCAAAGAAGCAATGAACGCACTGTTGTGCTACAGTGAAAAGGCAGGAGAGGTTGGGGAGAAGGGGCCTGTAGAAGATCAACCGAAGGACTTGTATGCATGTGTGTGTGGGCATAGCCAGTGGACACGGGGCAATGGGGGTGGGGGGGGGGGGGAGAAGGAAGGAGGGCATGTACTGGAGTGGGGAGGGCAATAGGGGAAAATAAATAAATAAATAAATAAAAATAAATAGAGAGCCATCAGTAGACTTGACACAGCAAAAGAAAAAATGATAGAACTTGAAAATAACTCAATAGAAATCCTATAAACTGGTAAAGAAGAGAAAAAAATAAAATGTGGAAGAAACAGAACAGAGCAACCAAAAGCTGAAGGAAAATATCAAATGATAAAATACACATGTAATTGGAGCAGAGAGAAAGAATATGAGACAAGAAAAAACATTTAAAGAGATAATGGCTAAGAATTTTCCTCAAATCACAGACCTAAGGAGCTCAAAATACACCATGAAGGACAAGGGCATGTGCCTTGGTTGTGGGCACATACCCAGTAGGAGGTGTGCAGGAGGCAGCTGATCAATGTTCTCTCTCATTGGTGTTTCTAACTCCCCATCTCTCTCCCTTCCTTTCTGGAAAAAATCAATAAAATATATTAAAAAAAACCACACACCATGAAGAATAAATACCAAAACCAAAACAATAACCCAGTCCTTGGCCTATCAAATTTTATTAGTTTGCTAGGGCTACCATAACAAAATCCCATAGGCTGGGTGGCTTAAACAACAGAAATTTATATTTCACAGTTCTGAAGGCTGCAAGTTAAAGATCCAGGTTCTTGGCAGGATTGGTTTTCTCTGAGCCACCTCCTCTTGGCTTGTAGATGGCTGTCCTCTTGCTGTCTCTTCACATGGTCATTCTTCTGCCCATGGATGTCATCCATGGTGTCTCTTTCTCTTCTTACTAGAAGCCCAGTGCACGAATTTGTGCACCGGTGGGTTCCTTTGGCCTGGCCTGTGGGATTGGGCCAAAACCAGCTCTCTGACATTCCCTGAGGGGTCCTGGATTGGGAGAGGTGCAGGCCAGGCCGAAGGACTCCCCCAATGCATAATTGGGTCTGGGGAGGGACATAGGAGGTTAGCCATCCAGGGAGGGACTATATAGAAGGGCTCCAGCACATGTCTGGCCTGTCTTGTTCAGTCCCGATTGGCTGGACCTCAGCAGCAAGCTAACCTACCTGCCAGAGCATCTTCCCCCTGGTGGTTAGTGCATGTCATAGTGATTGGTCGATTGGTCAAATGTCTGCCCCCTGTGGTGCACTCATAGCAAGTGGTTGAGCAGTCTTAGCATATCATTAGCATATTACACTTTGATTGGTTGAATGAATGACTAGACACTTAGCATATTAGGCTTTTATTATATAGGATAAGGATACCAGTCATAATGGATTAGGGGCAAACTTTAACAGTCTCATTTTAATTTAATCACCCTTTTAAAGGCTTTATCTCCAAAAAAGTCATATTTGGGGGTACTTGGGATTAGGACTTCAACATATGAGCTTTCGGGAGACATAATTCAATGTACAGGTATATCAATATTCAAACTGCTAAAAACAAAAAATAAAAAGAGAAAAACTTAAAAATACACACAGAAAAAAAATTTATCTACAGAAGAACAGGGATGGAAATTACAGAAGACTTCCTACCCCTGCCCACCCTCCCCGCCCCCAAAAAAAACCTGTGCCAGTAAGAAGACAATGTACTGACATATTTAAAATGCTGAAAGGAAGAAAACTGTTAACCCAAATTCTTTGCTCAGCAAAAATACTTTTTATAAATGATGGAGAAATATTTTTGCAGATAAATACTTATGAAATTCACTGCCAGTATACATACTTTGCAAGAAGTATAAAAGAAGAAAACAAAACAAAAAAAACACAAACTTTAGGCATAGTACTTATGTGAGGTGATGATGTTAATTAACACTGTTGTAATTATTTTGTAATATGTATGCATCCTGTATAATAAAAGGGTAATATGCAAACCAATCGAACAGTGGAACCACTGATTGCTATGACTTGGTGGTCAGTGTTGACCACCAAGGGGCAGACACTCAAGCCAGGAGCTGCCCCCTGTGTAGTCAGTGCACTCCCACAGCGGGAGCGCTGCTCAGCCAGAAGCCAGGCTCCCAGCTGGTTAGCACAGCGGCTGTGGTGGGAGCTTCTCCCACCTCTGCAGCAGTGCTAAGAATGTCTAACTGATAGATTAGGGAGAAGACCTAAGCCATCAGTCAGACATCCCCCGAGGGTTCCAGATTAGAGAGGGTGCATGCTGGGCTGGCTGAGGGATGCTAACCCTCAGTGCACAAATTTTGTGCACGGGGCCTCTAGTATCAAATAATTACACATTGTACATCTTGAGCTTATGCAATGTTGTATGTCAATTATATCTCCACTAGAGGCCCAGTGCATGAAATTCATGCATGGGAGGGTTGTCCCTCAGCCCAGTCTGCACCCTCTCCAATCTGGGACCCCTTGAAGGATGTACGACTGCCCACCAGGATTGGGCCTAAACAAGCAGTTGGACATCTCTTTCACAATCCAGGACTGCTGGCTTCCAACTGCTCACCTGCCTGCCTTCCTGATTGCCCCTAACCACTTCTGCCTGCCAGCCTGATCACCCCTTAACCATTCTCCTGCCAGCCTGATTGATGCTTAACTGCCCTCCCCTGCAGGCCTGGTCACCCCTAACTGCCCTCCCCTGCAGGCCTGGTCTCCCCAATTGCTCTCTCCTGAAGGCCTGGGTCCCCCCAACTGCCCTTCCCTGGCAGGCCTGGTCACTCCCAACTTCTCTCCTCTTCCAGCCTGGTCACCACTAACTGCCCTCCCCTGCAGGCCTGATCTCCCCCAACTGCCCTCCTCTGGTGGCCATCTTGTGGTGACCATCTTGTGTCCACATGGGGGCAGAATCTTTGATCACTTAGGGGCAGCCATCTTGTGTGTTGGAGTGATGGTCATTCTGCATATTTCTCTTTTATTAGATAGGATAGAGGCCTGGTGCATGGGTGGGGGCCAGCTGGTTTGCCATGAAGGGTGTCCCAGATCAGGGTAGGGGTTCCCTTAGGGCATGGGACAGCCTGGGGGAGGGGCCTATGGTTGTTTGCAGGCTGGCCACGTCCCCAGTGACCCAAGCAGAGGCCCTTATATCTGGGATTTATTTATTTTCTACGATTGAAATTTTATAGCCTGGAGCAGAGCCAAACCTTCTGTTCACTCCTTGTTGGCAGCCATTTCTGTTGGGATTTATTTATCTTCTATAATTGAAAGTTTGTAGCTTTAAGTGGAGGCCTAGACCAGCCAGGGAAGGTGAAAGCTTGGCTTCCTCCATTGCCGGGGGACAACCCTAGCCTTCTGCTGTGTGGCTGCTGCCATTTCTGTTTGGATTTATTTATGTTCTATAATTGAAACTTTGTGTCCTGGAATGGAGGCCTCCACAGGCCAGGGTGTATGGAAAGCTTGACTTCCTCCATTACCGGGGAAACCCAAGCCTCCCTCCTGCTCTCTCCCTGGCTGCAACCATCTTGGTTGGATTAATTTGCATACTCACTCCTGATTGGTTTGTGGGCATAGCTTGTGGGTGTAGTGGAGGTTCAGTCAATTTGCATACTACTCTTTTATTAGATAGGATAAAGCTAGGGGGACTTTAGGCACAAAGAATGTGAAATAGATCAGAAAATTTGATATACACAAATATTAAAATGGAATAATGGAGTAAATGAAATGGAATAAATGAAAGTAAAAATCTTATTTTTTCTTTAGATTTGAATGTGCTAAAGGATAACTGTCTGTTTAAAGCAAAGTAATAATAATGTGTTGTCTTATACATAGCTTGTGTAAAAGTAAAATAGATGATGAAAATAGCACAATTATAAAATTTACTGGTAAGTTCTTAACATACTTAAAGGAAGATTTATTTTTAAATGAAAAAATTACTCCAGAATGTAAGTAGAAAGAATAATAGCTATGACTTTAGAAGATTTTGAAAGAAAAGATAAAAAGATAGCCTTAATAGATATTAAAATTATTTGTTGTGGACTGAATTGTGTGCCCCCAAATTCATATGTCTCCATGGTAATATATTTCTATTGACTTTATATTTAACTGGAATCTTATCTGGGTAGAGAATGTTCTACCTTAAAACTTTATAGAATCCTGGGCAGATGGGTCAGTTGGCAGGTTTGATTCCCAGTCAGGGCACATACCAAGGTTGCAGGTTCTATCCCCATTCAGGGCAAGTACATGAGGCAACCAATCTATGTTTCTCTCTCACATCTATGTTTCTCTCTCTCTCTCAAATGAATAAAAACATATCCTTGGGTGAGGATTAAAAAAAAACCTCCATAGATATTTTTTCATGTTTTTCTGATTTTAGGGTTGAGTAAGAGCCAAGCTTATCTTTCTCTGTAGTCATCCTATTTTTAAATTTTGTTTTTAGCTCTCTTTGTCTTTGGAATTTAAAATTTTCACAATAATTATCTAAATAAAAATTTATCTTCATAAGTGTTTTGACAAGCCCTTTGAGTTCCATAATAGTGCCCTTTTTAGTTCACTTGTGGAGATTTCTTTTTTTCTGATAATAGTCTCTGTTTCATGAATTGTATGTTTCTCTTACAAGTACATCTTTTAATTTTAGAATACTGCTTTTTCTTAAGGCCTTTATTTGAGGAATCTTCTATTTGACCACTTTTTATCTTTGGCTATAGTAAGAATGAAATAATAAAAGCAGTAGCCTTGGTTGCCATTCTTGGTTGCGCAGCTCTCCCAGGAGGACACGCCCTTGCCCTCAAAGTTCATTAAAATCCTCCATCATCTCAGTGGTGAAAATCAGCAGGGGGAAAGCTGCTCACTCCCAGTCCAGATGCATAATAAATCACCTTTATTGCCTTACCAAAATCTATAGAATTTTTCTTTGATTCTATTTTATGAAGATATTTCCCCCTTCCTCTTTTTAATTATTTTATTTTCTAGTTTTTTGTTTTGTTTTGTTTTGTTTTTTAGGGAAATTCAAGAGGGAGGATTTTTAGTCTGCCCCTCTCCATGTTGTATCTGGAATTCAAGCCACTAATTATTTTTTAAACATATATTGAGATAACGTCAATGAATTCAAATGCAAGGAAAGGGTTAAATTTCTTCTACAAGTGTCAGCAAAATCTGACAAAACAGAAAAGAGGAACAGCTTTTATTAAAGAAAGTTACAGGGTGTACAGTCATTGAGAAAGTCATTGAGAAGGAAGGCTTTCACAGGAGTGGAAGGGATCGCTCCTCCTTTCACTATAACGCAGACTAGCACACTCAGGCAGACAAGCAGGGTCATTCCCAGACGTTAGCCCAACGGTGAACACAGCCAAGATGGCTCTCAGATGGTAAGTGATTCTTCTTCTTCTTTTATTATTATTTTCTTACTAGAGGTCCGTAGCATGAAATCTGTACAAGGGGCTCGGCCCTCGCAGCCCCGGCTTCGTCCAGGTCTTCCAGACGGTCCTCTGGAAGGTCATCTGGACTGTCGTTCTGCTGTTCTTTCTAATTAGCATATTAGCTCTTTATTATATAGGATTATTTTTGAAAGGCAATTTTTAATGAAGTGACTTCAGTGGTAGGCTGAGATTAAGGTGCTGTTTTCTTTCTTTCCTGCCCACGATGCTAATATGCATTAAGAATGGTCTATGCTATGAAACATTACCTAAAGTCCCAAAGCCATTCTTCCCTAGTATCCACTCTAGGTTGATTCCAGAGTTCCAAGACAGGGAAGCTTTTTAAACATTTTCTATCAAAGACATTTGACTGCCACTTGAAGGAGAGAATTATTGAGCTGCTCAAATTGTTATTGCTTGTTGGTTTTTTAAAGTGGTTAATGTTAATTTTGTAAATTTGTGTTTCAAATATTTCAATATTGCAGTTGTTGACTTTAAGAATCATGGAATTTTAAAATGTCTTTTAAGCATGACTAATAGAGAGAAAAATTTTGTATATACCAACGTCAGTTTGGTAGGGGGCTGAGTTAATTCGACAGAGAAGATAGAACAGGACAGGCTAAAGAAAAGGAAGTGGAAGAAGAGGTATAAAGAGATAATACAGAACCCAGATAATTAGTCACAAATAAACCATGGGAAGATTCTGAATAGGGTGACGTGATGGAAAAAACATACAGAGTGATTCAATTAGCATTGAATGTGATTCACTTGGCATTGAATATGCTTGGTGTGCTGTGTACTTTATTGTTATTTCACTGAATTTTAATCTTTGCACTGACTCTCAGGCAAATACTATCATCACTGTGTCTGATGAATGAGATAACTGGCTGAAGAGGCTAAAGCTCACACCGCTCATAAGGGTTAGGGTTAAAACCTTCCTTGCTGGTTGGCTGTACACCACAGGGTTTCTCCATGCCCTGGCAGTTCCCTGTGGCTGTGACTTATGGGAAGGGGTCACACGTCCCTTTTCTTGGATCATGGCAGCTGGGGTCAGTTGTTATTTACTACTGGTCTTTGAAAATCTAAGTAACCCTCATCTACCAGTGCTTACTGGTTTGGAAAATAGCTTTGCTCATTTTATTTCAGAAGATTGGAATTTAATTTCCAAGTAAAGATTCATTTTCCCTCCAGTGGAATTTTGAAATGTTACACATGTATGAAAAATATTTTCAGAATTTATAATTTTTATGGAGCCACAGAAGTGGTACTACTTAATTGTGTTAATACTGCTTGTAGATGTCTATAGAACCACAGGCCACTGTCTAGATTCTCTTTGTTTCAAGGTGCTTGAAAATTTACTAAGCACCGGAAATTTTAGAATATAAATGACCAATAAATAATATTTAGTCTTATCTAAAATAAAAGAAATACGAATTTAAACAGTGAAATATTATTTTTCTTTTATCAAAGGGGCATACTTCTCAGGAGGGAAGGAACATTTATGTTCTTATTACCAGATGATGATAATATCTTTCTGGACAATAATCTGTTGATACATATCAAAAGCCCTTAAGGTGTGTATTTCCTTTAGCCAACCAGTTTAACTTTTAGGAATTTATTTTAAGGACAAAATCATAAATGTCTGTAAAGTTTTAGGACATCAATATTTTTCTTTTTTTAAATAATTTAAAAAATATATATTTTATTGATTTTTTACAGAGAGGAAGGAAGAGGGATGGAGAGTTAGAAACATAGATGGAAGAGAGACATTGATCAGCCGCCTCCTGCATGCCCCCTACTGGAGATGTGCCCGCAACCAAGGTACATGCCCTTGATCTGAATCGAACCTGGGACCTTTCAGTCCGCAGACTGATGCTCTATCCACTGAGCCAAACCGGTTTCTGCTGAATATTTTTCTTGCCATTGTTTCTAATAAGGGAAGTCTTAGAAATAAGTGTGTGAACATAGGTAACTGGTTAATTAGGGAATATCCATATATACCATGAAATAATTAAAAATTCTATTGTAGAACAAATTTTTAAAAATATATTTTATTCATTTTAGAGAGGAAGGGAGAAGGAGAGAGAGAGAGAAATATCAGTGATGAGAGAGAATCATTGATTGGCTGCCTCTTGCACATCCTCTACTGGAGAGAGAGCCCACAACGCAGGCATGTGCCCTTGGCTGGAATGGAACCTGGGACCTTTCAGTCCAAAGGCTGATGCTCTATCCATTGAGAAAAACCAGCTAGGGCCTACTGTAGAACAATTTTTGATATGTTTAACTTAAGAACAAAAAAATCAGAATGTATAGTGCTACTATGTTTATTACATACATGATACCTGTATACACACAACGTTAATCAGAAATATATATAATTCTGATTTTCTACTTTGTGTTTTTAAACTTGGATTATCTCTGCATGCAGAAAAATAAATTTAAATATCTAAGAAAAAGAAACCAATAACTCATAATTTGTAAAACTTCATTGTAAGGGCTTTGGCCTTTTGTGCTTAATTTTTTGTATCTCGACTCTTCCTCAAAATATACCAACTTTACCCATAACTCACTAGATTCTAATAGGCTTGTTTTCATAGAACGTTCTAGGTAGAAGACACTAGAGCTCTCATTTTCTTATTTCACAGATGTGATGGCATGGCTCTAGAGTGAGGTGCATGTTGGGAGGAAGTATACTGTAGTGGTTAAGTGGCTATACTTTGGAACATGAGTGCTAAGGTTTGAATTCCAGCTTCTCCCACTTTCTAGCTGAATGATGTCTGACAAGTTACTTAATAATTATAACCCTCAGTTTTTTATGTTTATAATAGGGATAATTGTGACTTGTTATAAGGCGGTTATGAAATTTTAATGTGATAATCCATGTAAAGTGCTTAGAACCTTGTTCTGATAGTTACTCAGTAATTATTATTAGTTGTTTTTACTACTATTATTGTTCGGATTTAGAAATAGAGAAAAAGTGATTTGCCCAAGATTATACAACTATTGATGGCAATAGGAAGGTTTTTTCCAAGCCCGTCAGAACAGCCCCAGGCTTGGCTGCAAGGGAAGCTGATCACAAACAGGCCGAGCCTAAGTACAAGGCCAGCCACTTCAAGGAATGACTCTGATCACAACGAGAAACCAAATGCTGGAGAGAAGGGTGCAGCTAAGGAAACTAAGAACCAGGTTAGGCACAGAGATAAATCCTGGAGCAGAGAGCTAGTGTAGGAGGGAAGAGATAACCATCTTTTTTATTTATTTATTATTTATTTTTTTATTTCTTTTATTTTTATTATTTTTAAATTTAATAAATTTTTATTGTTCATATTATTACAATTGTTCCTCTTCCCCCTCCCCCATTATCTCCCCTCCACCTGGTTCCCAACCCACCCTCTTCCCTAACCTCCCCACCCACCCCCCCTGCCCTGCCATTGTCCTCATCCATAGGTGTACGATTTTTGTCTAGTCTCTTCCGGGCACCCCTCTCACCTCTTTCCCCCCAAGAATTGTCAGTCCACTTCCTTTCTATGCCCCTGATTCTAATATATTCACCAGTTTATTCTGTTCATCAGATTTTTAATTCACTTGTTGATAGATATGTATTTGTTGTTCATAATTTTTATCTTTACCTCTTTCTTCGTTTTCCTCTTCTTAAAGAGTACCTTTCAACATTTCATATAATACTGGTTTGGTGTTGATGAACTCCTTTAGTTTTTTCTTCTCTGTGAAGCTCTTTATCTGACCTTCAATTCTGAATAACTTTGCTGGGTAAAGTAATTTTGCTGTTCAGCGCTTTGAATATTTCTTTCCACTCCTGTTTGGCCTACATAGTTTCTGTTGAGAAATCAGCTGACCATCGTATGGGTGCTCCCTTGTAGGTAACTGTTTTTCTCTTGCTGCTTTTAATATTCTCTCTTTGTCTTTTGCTCTTGGTATTTTAATTATGATGTGTCTTGGTGTGGTCCTCTTTGGATTCCTTTTGTTTGGGGTTCTGTGTGTGCACTTCCTGGACTTGTAAGTCTATTTCTTTCACCAGGTGGGAGGAATTTTCAGTCATTATTTCTTTAAATAGGTTTTCAGTATCTTGTTCTCTCTCTTCTTCTGGCACTCCCATAATTCTGATATTGGCATGCTTGAAATTGTCCCAGAGGCTCCTTACACTATCTTCACATTTTTGGATTCTTTTTTTCTTTCCCAGTTGAGTGTTTTCTTCTTTGTATTTCAAATCTTTGACATGATTCTTGCATTTCTCTAGTCTGCTATTAAATCTTTGTATAGTATTTTTTATTTCAGTCAGTGTATGCTTAATTTCTAGTTGGTCCTTTTTCATATCCTCAAGGGTCTTGTTACATTTATAGACCTATTCTAGGAAATTCTTGAAAAACCTTATAACTGTGATTTTGAACTCTATATCCAGTCATTTGTTTTCCTCCATTTCTTTTGTTTGTGATCTGTTCCTTTGTCTCTGCATTTTCGCTGCTTCTCTGAGTTGGTAGAGTAGCTTTGTGTGCTAGTTGTCCCAGTAGCTCAGCCTCCCCAGTTATCTGAGGTGGATATTCTTGGTGCATACCTTTGTGGACTGTGTGTACAGCCTTGTTGTAGTTAACTCTTGGTTGTTGTTGGTATCACTGGGGGAAATTGACCTCTAGGCCAATTGGCTGTGAAGATCAGCTGTGTCTATGCCAGAAGAACTTCTGTGCTGGAGTCAGTCTTATGAGACAAGACTTGCAAAATTGTAAAAGCCTCTGTGATGAGCTTGGATTCCTGTCAGCCCTGCCCTATGAAGCCCATGGTAATTGCCGCAGCCCTCTCTGCATGTCGTTTTAATCACCCAGACCTTGGATCTTTAAACCAATGTGACACCCTTCCCCATGAAGCCCATAGCTGATGATCTATAAAAAAGATGCATTATGAGAAACCAAGATGGCAGCATAGATGAGCACCTAAATTGCTGCCTTGCACAACAATTTCAAAACTACAGTTAAAGGACAGAACAGATATCATCCAGAACCACAGGAAAGCTGGCTAAGCTCCTCTGAGTCTCCATGAGCCCCTCTCCTAATAGTTATAGAATTTCCACTTGCGCACATGCCTCCAGACCTCTGGCTTTTGCGGGTCCTCTGAGTCTCTGTGCACTCCAGGACCCGTATGAGTCTGGGTCCCCAAGGTCTTGCCCAAAACTGGGGTTCAGTGCAGTCAGGAGATTCTGTCTTCCACCTGCTAGAGAAAGCCAATGGCACAATCCACAGTCAGTCCTCTCTGCATGCACTCACCTGCGTGCCTTTAGACCTCTGCCTTTCATGGCTCCCCTAAGTTTCCATGCACTCTTCCCTTTTCCCAACAGTCCAGACTCTCCTTGTATGAGTCTTGCCCAGAACTGGGGTTCAGTGCAGTTGGATAAGGGGTTCAGTGCAGTCAGGAGTTTTCATCTCCATCCCACTAGAGGATGCCAGCCAGGCACTCAGCTGCCTGTCCTCTCCACACTCATGTCTTCGTACCTCAGCTTTTTATAGCTCCTCTGAGTCTCTGTGAGCCCCTCTCTTTCCTTCTAGTTGTAGAATTTCCACTTAGCCAGCTTTCCTGTGGTTCTGGGTGATATCTGTTCTGTCTTTTAACTGTTAGTTTTGAAATTGTTGTGCAAGGCAGCAGTTTAGGTGCTCACCTATGTTCCCATCTTGGTTTCTCATAATGCATCTTCTTTATAGATCATCAGCTGTGGGCTTCATGGAGGTAGGGTGTCACATTGGTTTAAAGATCCAAGGTCTGGGTGATTAAATGGACAAATAGGGTGCATGATGGAACTGCAAGCATAGCTACAAGAAGATCTCTTACAGAAAGTAATAAAAGAGGTTGAGGTAGAAACTGGGAGGGATGGGGACAAGGAGCCTCCAGAGCCCAGGCATCCAGTCATGATTATCCTAAAGTCATAGCCTAAGTTTGAACAGTCTTATGTAAACAAGCAGAGATAATGATAAAAGTTGCTTTAAAATTCCTCTGGCAACAGAATGCAGAACTGACTTGAGATGACAAGGAGATCATTTAGAAAACTATTGTAATAATTCAAGGATAGGTGTTAGGGACATGAAACCAGGGTATTTATGGTGGGACAAGAGAGGCGAGGATGCATTTTAAAGATTTTTAAGAACTACAGTTGACAGGATTTGGGTTTTGACAGATGTGGAGCTTGGAAGAAGACATCTAAAAACATGGTGGCATCCTTCCCCCCAAAATAGGGGATATATAGGAAGTGGATTGGGTTTGAACTGGGGGAAAGAGAAGGCAGAAGTTGAGTCCATTTTTAAATATACTGAATTTGAGATCATGTGGAGCAGCTGAATAGTAGCCAAGGGGATATACAGGCAAAACTCAAGAAAGAGGTATGGGCTGGAGTAGACATTAAGAATCTTTAGTATAAGTACAGCTGATAATTGAAATTCCTGTTGTGGGTGAAATCACTGGGGAGAGATGGTAAAATGAGAAGAAGCCAAGGATAGAACCTGTAAAACTTTGACATGAAGATGAAGAGTCCAAAATAAATTCCAAGGAGAGACTATAGATTGGAACAAAGCAGGAGAGATATGCAAGAAAGAAGAGGATGTGTCCATGGAAAGACAAAACATATTTACCAAACTTTTACATGGAGCACATGAGATACAATATAAAAAGTGACTCTAGGAACTCAGTGGTAGGTTGAATTGTATCCCCTCAAAATTCATATGTTGAAGTCTTAACCATCAGTACCTCAGGATAGGATCATGTTTGGAGATAATTAAGTTAAAATGAGGTCATTAGGGTAGGCCCTAATCCAAAATGACTGGTAGTTTATAAAGAAGAAGACATTTGACCAAGACCAGTTTGGCTCAGTGGATAGAGCATCGGTCTGCAGACTAAAAGGTCCCAGTTTTTATTCTGGTCAAGGGCATGTGCCTTGGTTGCTGGCACATCCCCAGTGGAGGAGGGGAGTGCAGGAGACAGCTGATTGACGTTTCCTGCTCTCTGTCCCTATCCCTTCCTCTCTGTAAAAAATCAATAAAATTTTTTTAAAAAAGAAGACATTTGGATGCAGAAACACAGATAAAAGAAGATGATATGAACAGACATGGAGAAGAGGGCCATCTACAAGCCAAGGAAAGATCCTTCCTTGGACCAGATCCCTCTCTCACAGTCCTCAGGAGGAATCAGCACTCCCTTTATCTTTATTTTGGAACTCTGACTTTCAGAACTATGAGACAATACATTTTTGCTGTTTAAGCTACTCAGTTTATGGTACTTTGTTTACTACATCCTGTCAACATAAGAATGTCTAAACCTGTAGAGAATTTCTGTAAGAATTTATTTGATCCAAACTGATGACAATTGCTGGAAAGCAAAATCTCAAATGCTCTGAACAGTGACAGTTCTGCAGTTTCTTTTATGCATTTGGCATTAAGAAGGTAATATAGGGAAGATTACATGAAGGTGAAAGGAAGCAAGGCAGGGATTGAATGACAGGATAGTTAACGAGATTATGTGCTCTCTTGAAAGTGACTACACTTCTGAGGGCTCTGAAAAAGAAGCATTTCAATGGTGTATTAACCTAGATGCACAAAAACAATGGCCAGGGCTTGGTCAAGGCAAAGATAAGCCTTTGACAAAAGAAATTATATTCCTAGGACCTGCCCAGTTAGGATTTTTTTTTTCTTTCAGATTACTCTGTGAGGTTACTCAGTTAGATTTATTACAGTGCCCCTTTTCATCTGCTATCCCCAATAAACCAATACATTTGGTAAATGCACATAACACCTTAGTAAGAATGCATACAGCCAGAGAAAGAAACTGAATACATGTCTCAGATGGGGGAGGAGGAGTGTCCAAAAAGAATAGGTTACCTAAGCGAAAAGGAGAAAAATGTTTCACAAAGCAGAGGGTAGTCACAGGATCAAATTCTGCAGAAAGGTGAAGTAGGAGAATGACTGAAAATGTCAATCCTGAGGCCGTCAGTGGCCTTTGTAGAATACGCCCAATTAAGTAGGAGTAGACCTCAGAGAGTTGAGAACGTGGAGACAGCAAATAGACCACTGCTGCAAAAACATTTGGTGATAAAAGGGGAAAGCTTCACTGGACCAAACTTCCCTCTACTGTCTATAAAGATCTACATGGAAACAACTTGAGTTGAGTCAGGTTAACTTAACAGCTAAACACAAGAGAGAAAAGTCAATACTTCTTATTCCACTCAAAACTGGTTAGGGAAGGATTTCAGGAGGAAAACAATTTTTGTAGTTGTCATTTTACATGTTGGGGTTTTGGTTCAAACAGATTCTACTCTGTTTTGTTAAGCCATAGAAAGCTATTATTCAAGACTTCTCAGAGATGAAACCCATGGTGAATTTGGTGAAGAAAAGAAGAAAACAAGTTTCAGTGAAATTTTGGGGATCACCTATCATTTATTTCAATAAGCAGGGGGGAAAAGCCTCATAGACCTGGAATGGAGAAGTATTAAAGCATTTCCTTCCAAAGCTTTGAACTCAAAATGAGTCTTAAATTTTCTTTCCATAGTCTCAAGGATTTGATTAGCCAAATAATCCAGTTCTATATTAGGGAATCAAATTAATCAGGTTTGACTAAAAAAATCTAATAAAAGACTGAATAATAATAAAAAGAATGAAGTAAACCAGTCACTACTAGTCAGAAATTCCCATGGAGTAAAACCTTAAGTAAATAACTACCCAAAAGATAAACCTAGATCATCACATCCATCTTTCAAATATTTTTAACCAACTAAAGAATAAATCTTTATCAAGAACCTGATAGTTCTAAAGCACTGTGAATAGTCAACATGTAGTTTTAATAGTCTAACTGGGAATGTAAAATGACAAAAATGATAATTATAAAATGACAAAAATTACAATTATAAAATGACAAAAATGCCCTACCTGGTTTGGTTCAATGAATAGAGTGTCAGCCTACAGACCGAAGGGTCCCAGGTTTGAGTCCTTTTAAGGGCACATGCTTGGGTTACGGGCTCGATTCCCAGTGGGGGGCATGCAGGAGGTGGCCAATCAATGATTCTCTTATCATTGATGTTTCCATCTCTCTTTCCCTCTCTCTTCCTCTCTGAAATAAATAAAAATATATTTTTAAAAGTAAAATAAAATGACAAAAGCAATCTAGTGCAGTTAATAACTGTGATTAAAAAGTAAATATAAATGACAAAAGCTTTCATTCTCATTAGATATTAAAGTCAAATACCAATTAGATATTTTCACCTATCAAATTAAATAAACAAACAAATGAATTATCCAATTAAAAAAATGGACTAAAGATATAAAAAGACACTTCCCCAAAGAAGATATGTAAGTACAGGTGACAAGTAAGTACATGAAAGGATGTTCAATGTCATTAGGCATTATGAAATTTAAAACTAAAACCACAGTGAGCTATCACTACACACCTATCAGAATGGCTAGAATCTATCTATATCTATCTATCTATCTATCTATATATATATATAAATCTAGTGACAGTTCAACAATCTGACTGTTCGACCGGTCAACCAGTAGCTATGACGTGCACTGACCACCAGGGGGCAGATGCTCAATGCACAGGCATGGAAGCATGGAACAGACTGATGAATCTTAGAGGGAAGAGAGGAAGTGGGAGGGCGGGAAGAGATTAACCAAAGATCTTATATGTATACTAGAGCCTGGTGCACAGATTCGTGCACCAGTGGGGTCCTTTGGCCTGGTCTGTGAGGATCAGGCAAAAACTGGTAGTCCAACATCCCCTGAGGGGTCCCGGATTGTGAGAAGGCTCAGGCCAGGCCGAGGGACCCTAGTAAAAAATAAAAAAATAACCCCATCATAAGTTGAGAAGCATCTATCTATACAAGCAAACTCCCATTCTGCCCACTGCCTATTTCTTATGGTTTAGTGTTTTCAGTTCATTCAGCACCTTTGTTCCAGGCACTGTGGCACACATTAGAAATACACCAAAGATGCGTAAATATGATTTCTCTCCTCAAGGAGCTCAGGTGAGTGGTAAATATAGCAACTGTGATGATTTTTTTATGACCACTGTGTGTGAGGTTCCACAGGAACATAAAGGTAGCTGTTCCATTTGTCTGTAGGCAAAATTGTGTCTTGAATAAGTGCCAGAGTTTTGAGTCAAACAGGCTGCTGTCAAATAATAAGTAGTTTTATATTACTAGCAGTATCACCTTGGGGAAGCTACCCAGTTCTCTGAATGTCAGTGCCCCATTTGTAAAATGTGGCTGTGAGTACTTACCAGTGTCATGAAGGTTATATGAATTTATAATAGATGTAAAAGCTTGTGGAAATAAAATATTTTAGGCTTCACATTCTTTTCTTTAAAATCTATCCTTTCTTTTTAACTTTATTTTTCAAGTACAGTTAGCATTCAATATTATTTTTTATTAGTTTCGGGTATACAGCATACTGATTAGATAATCTATACTTCACAAAGTGTTTCCCCTGATATGGCTGTACCCAACTGATACCATACATGGCTATTACAATATTTTTTATTATATTTCCTACATTGTATTTTAATCTCCAGCATTCTGTAACTACCAATTTGTAGTTCTTAATTTCTTCATCTTTTTCACCTAGTCCTTCAACCCCTGCTCCTCTCTGGCAAACATCAGTTTGTTTTCTGTGTCTATTAGCCTGTTTCAGTTTTGTTTTTTTCATTTATTTTGTTCTTTAGATTTCAAATATAAGTGAAATCACATAGTATTTGTCTTTCTATGACTGAGTTATTTCACTTAGCAAAATATCCTCCAGGTCCATCCATGCTGTCACAAATGGTAAGATTTCATTATTTTTTATGGCTGAGTAATATTCCATTGTATATATGTATCACCTTTATACTAGTATACATTTATCTATTGGTAGGCACTTGGATTGCTTCCATATCTTGGCTATCGTACCTAATAATAGAGAAACATGTAAATTGACCATACCTCTGCTATGCCCACAGCCAATCAGAGTGGGTATGCAAATTAACAGTTAATTTGCATACATACCTGATCCCAGGAACCTCCTCAGCACCCAGGTCACTCTCAGCTGGCCATCAGGCAGAGGCCTTAGGCTTGGGAAGGGGCTGAGCCTGCGATCAGAGGTGCTGGGGGGTTCTTCCAAGCCTAAAGCCTGCGGTGGAGGCTTTAGGCTTGGACAGAGGCTGAGCCTTAGATCAGAGAGAAGGGGAAACAAATCAATGGAAACATATCCTCAGGTGAGGATAAAAAGAAAAATAAAGAAAAAAATGTCATACCCTATGAAAGACACATCTTGAAAATGCTTAAAGAAAGTTGTCATTTTTTCATGTTGAAGGTACTAGATGAAAATACCTTGGTGGCTGCAGTGACTGGTAGTGGCTGCAGCAGCAGGGTGATAGGGCTGGTGCCTTCCCCTGATCAGCCCAGTCGCTTCCCGAAAAGGGAGGCTAGACTGCGGCTTAGGTCCATTCCCAATGGGAAGAAGGCCTAAGCCATCAGTAGGATTTCCCCTGAGGGCTCCCAGTATCTGAGAGGGGGAAGGCTGAGCTGAGGGACCCCTCCTGAGTGCACGAATTTCATGCACCATGCCCCTAGTTGTAAATAATGCAGTAATAAGGGTGCATATGATCTTTCAAATTAATGTTTTGGATTTCTTTGAGTATATATTTAGAAGTGGAATCACTGGTCATAAGGCAGTTCCATTTTTAATTTTTTGAGGATCCTCCATACTGTTTTCTATAGTGGTTGCAGCAATCAACACTTCCAGCAGTAGTTCACAAGATTCCCTTTTCTCCACATCCTTACCAACCCCTCTTAATTTGGGATTCTTATATTTTAAGTTAATACTTAATTTTTTTTTAGCTTTGCCTTTTCTGGTTCAGTTCTAGCAAATAGATTTTTACCTACAATCTAGAAGTTGTTATAGTAGAACTTCTAATTATAGACAATGAAGGTGAATAAGGTGAAAGCCTCCTAAAATATATTTTACGTAAAGGAAGGATGCCAAAAACATTAAAATAAAATCCTATTCTATAATTCATAATCATGTGCATATGCTCTGAACTTTAAATAACTTATGCCTATTATGCCTGCTTTTAATTTATAAAGACACTAGAGACCTGGTACACGAATTCATGCATGAGTGGGGTCCTTTGGCCTGGCCAGCAATCAGGGCAATAAGAGTCAGCCAGTGGGAGCCACAGGATGTTGGCCAGCCATAGGAGGTTGGCTGTGGGAGTGCACTGACCACCACGGGGGCAGCTCCTGCATTTAGCGTCTATTCCTTGGAGGTCAGTGCATGTCCATAGCACCTGGTAGAACATCATTCAGTCATTTGGTGGTTGGGTCACTTAGGCTTTTATATATATAGATGTTTGCTTATTAGTCATCATGGGTAATGTATTCAAATTTGCATTTCTAATTCCAGAAGATATGTAAACTACCATTTTTCTTTATAAAAAAATGCTCATTCCTCTTGCTCTAATAGTTTCACATTCAGGGATTTAGATGATAAAATAATAATAGATATGGGAACATATATGGCACAAAAATATTCATTACGATATTATTTAATATAATGAAAATAAGAATTAACTAAATTTTTCATAATAGGTAAGTGGTGAAGTAAATTAAAAATGAAATTGATAATGACTTTAAAATGACAGAAGAAAACATAAGGTTATGAAATTATAAAGAAAATAATGCATAGAAACAAGAGAGCAAGTGAATATGTCAAAATAGTCATTGGGGTTGCCTCTAAATTGGTAAAATTACAGAATAAGGTTTTTCTTTGCTTGAAATTATTAAATCTACAGTGAATTCACACTACTCAGCAAAGCAGGATGAAATCAAGTTAAAAAGTAATCGAGTGGTGAGGTACAGACTGTGAGTTAGGAGTGGCAAACCTAGAGTGCCTACGGAGACCCTAGATAACAAGTGAGTAAAGGAGGCCTGTGGTTTATTACCCCCTCATGACGTGTGAATGGTGGAGCTGCATTACACCAGCAGAGGAGCCTCACCTGGAGCATTGCTTCTGATTACCACTCTGTTGTCCTGTGTACAGGATTATGGTCCAGCACACCTCAGTCTTATTTTTCAAGGGAAGTCAGAAAGGTAGACTTAGAGGTGAAATCTCCTGATTTTTACATACATAGTGCCTTATTGTCTGGATGGGTTGATTTGGCCCAGGCTACCAGCATTTACCTCTGACCTGTGTTGTGCAACAGAGGATTAGAGGAGAGGGAGGTCATTGTGAATGGAGTGGTTAAGGAATCTGTT